>JAEKIV010000330.1:0-44040 GCA_016801325.1 Hypholoma fasciculare
GCCCTGCACCGGTACTAGAGCGGTTCAACATGATGTGGGAGAGGACGCAGCCTGCGCAAAACACGGACCCTACTCCGCTCGCCGTACTCTTTTCCGGATCTGCGCCGATGTTGCGCGACTTCTGCTTTCTGCCTTACACCATCGACGAGCGTGTTCCGTGGCTATGTCAACTTCGTGCCATGGAGTTCGACAATGCGTACGATGTCCGTCGTTTACTTGGGATACTCCAGTTGACGCCTCACCTTCAAGAGCTCAAGATCAGTGGCATAAAATACGAAGTCATACCCTCCCCGCTTCCTATCGCATCTCTACCTCACCTGAGGTACTTGAAATACAAGGGTCCCCCAAAGCAGGGCGCTGCACTCCTAGACCATATCGAGATCCCCGCCCAGTGCTTGTTGAATATCCCTTCATCATACGACACATTTCCGGTCTCGTCAGATGCCACGGACACGCAACGTCTTTCCATTTCTCACCCATTTGTCCGATACATCCAACGCTACTTGCAATTTCACGCACCCAATCGCATCAGCCTGAGGTACAACGGGGATCTGTGCATCACTGTGGACGCATCCGAAAAACACCCCGTCTCCGTATCCCCGGCCTATGCTCCGTTCACTGCTTCAATTCCTTTGGGCGATGACACGTACGACTCCAATGGGCTTTGGACGAATTTGACCACGGTGGTTCTCCCAGAGCTCTCTAGCGTCACCGAGCTGCGATTCGACTGCTCGCGTCGGATAAACTCAACATTGAGCTCATTTTTTAGCAGCTTTACCTCTCTGAAGACAATAGAAACCGATACGCGCTCGCTGGGTTATCTGACAGCGCTCCAGAATGCCATGAGCGTCACGGACATGGATAGCAGTTTCATTTTATTCCCCTTGTTAGACACCATCGATCTCGACCTCGTCTCGCACGTGTTTGCCTACAAAGTTAGCAGTAAAGTTGCAAAATTTATTATGCGGCGAATACAAGAAGGCCATCCCATCTCAAGACTACGCTTATTGAACTATTCACATTATTCCCCGCCGATATTGGACGCACTTTCAAAGGCCGGTGGTTTAACCGTGTGGGAGGAAGAGGTTGAATTAACGTGCGGTAGAGTTGACAGAAAAAATTCGTCTGAGTAGTTTACTACATTCTAGTTCCCTTTCTTGCTAGTAATTTCTACTTCAAAATATTTGTGCACCTCTTTCGCCGCCAGCCTAGTACGCGCAGGGGCTCACGGTCCGGTTTTCCCATCTGCATGCCGCCAGCTTGGGTATATATATACAGTCCCATGGCCCAGCGCCTTTGGATTCAACGAATCGGGGCTACTCATGCTCTGCTGCTCACTACGTTGATTCATTCTCGAGTTCTCACCATATCTCGCGAATAACCAACTCGGGCGATCGCCCTATTTCCGGGTTCGTCTTCACTGCAGTGTCGCACGCCAGCTTTCTGTCCGCCTACTCACGAGTCACATATTTTCGGCCTTGTTTCGCGCGCAACTTGTGTAGATTTAGGTCCCCAACTCCGGCTCGCTACACCCGTACTGGAATTTGAAGGCGCGAAAGCGACCGCGCATGCGCTCAATCTCGTGCATATAATATACGCACCCGCCAAATGCACTCACACGCAGCACAACTTATGCAGCTTTTACATCTGCACTTTTAACATCCTCGATATCTTCATACATTATTTTTTTCCCAAGTAAAGCCAATATATCGCGCCTCGCACAAGCTTTCATGTTCAGTACATACATCCGAATCGGTCGCTCTCCCCGTATATCTGCCGTTATCATACCTAATGCCTTCCCGGGAGATCACGCGCACACCGCACGTTCTCGTATGCTCCTCTCGTCGCTGAATACCCATTCATGCTGTCTCATGAGTGGGGTTTTGTTTCGCTACTATGCGGTTCAGCGTCTCGCATATGGCTACCCGGCCACCCTATCTACACGTCCGTACGCTGATTATTGTGCCTTCGCGAGTACCGTCGCATCCCAGCTCTGGGCGCCTATTCGGATTGTGAAATTTTTGAACTACTTATGTTCATCGGACTTATCCTTGCTCCAATTTAGCTATGGCGTTCGTGTCGCTTTCTGTGGCGTGGACTAGCGGATGAACGGGGAAAATATGAAGTGCGGCTCTGCGAAGAAATTGCGAACATCATTGTTGCTGTGATCTATGCGTTGTTTCTCTCCTATGTCTTTTAGTTATTTAAGCGCCCAGTCGAAACACTGGCGCGCGGGTTATGAATGTGATTTGCATGCGATGTATGCTCCCTTCTGTGGTAGCGTAGATTGCTGGGCATGAATACTAACCAAGCGGACAAGTCCCCGTACGCGGCAATCATAAGCCAACTCAATTTTACGAACGTACAGTTTGAGAAGTTATTTGCCTAATACAACATATTTACATGCTCTACATTATATCTAAACATCTCTCCAAATTTTCCGTATGTATATTCGACAATCCCGTTGACTGTGTTGATTTTATACAGAACCTTTAGGCCTATTACTCCCGCAAGCGAGCGCAAATCCAGTGGTGAATTGAAGGGAGGATGAGTTGTCATGTCCAGCGTTGTAATGGGGTTGCCTTCTTGTAATCGTACTAGAAGAAATGCTGCAGTAGCATCATTGATAAATGAGATGCGCTTGGACCAGAAATCAAAGTACAGATAGATAATTTTGAGATTGGGCAAGATCATTCTTGTTTGCTTCGCGGCCTGGCCCATGAAATTTGTTTGGAGACGGGCTATCTGTGAAAGTGTCTTGAGGTTGGTGGAGATGACCTGCACAGATGTAAGGCGGCATAGAAATAATGCAAAGCATGGGTTCAGTCGGCCATTTGAATGGAATCTCAGCTTTGTGACACAGGTGAAATCCACCCAGAGCAATTTCTTGAAAAATGTTTCAAGGAGGTTTGAATCGGAATCACCGCGTAGTGGCACTCTTATGTTGAGTATATCTTTGACCGGAAGAATGGTAGTCTGAAAGCTCCAGGAAATATAATTCTTCTGAACATAATCAATAAAAGAATGATTGGGGATAAGCGATTGCAATCTGCCCTGAGCATGTTGGATGAAGGTGTTGATAATGGAAAGAAGGGATGGTTTTTCCTGTTGAAATTCGGTTCCGTCATAGAAGTTGTAGATTTGAATGCTCAAAAAGCAATCCATGGGTATGTCTACGTGATCGAAAAATGTGGCAGCTGGTGTTGGCCAACCATAATATTCCAGGTGCTGTAAACGTGAAAGAAATATAGTGGGGAGAGACACAGCCATGTTACTGTCATGAACATCATTCATTGTCAGCTTCCGAAGGTTATGGGTAGCCGCGAGTATCACAAAGGCAACAGAGAGTGTGTATGAGTCGTTGAGTACTAGAGAGTGGAGATGCCATAGCCATGACCCTCGCTGATCAAGAGCATGGCAGCTGGGAAGAAGACTGTGAATATTTGATAGCTGTTCCGAGTCAGCGAAGAAGGAATCGATTTTTCCGTCTTTGTTGAGAAATACGGCTAGCCAGCTGCATGGTACTTCGCAATGCTGCAGTTGCGGTGTTGTCAAGGAAAACATGCAGCCAGTAAGGCTGGGCTCAAAGTATCCGCGAACCACGATCTTCTGGATACGGTTCCAGTTTTCAGTAAGAAACTTCACAAAGAACTGCTTGAGATATTTAAATGATGTCCAGTTTCCATACATTGCCTTGATCCACAGCGGTGCGGCTCCACTTCGTTTAACAAGCTCATTCCGCCATTTGTGAACTTTGAAGTTGGTAATGCAGTCCATATCGATGAGTTTGGCCCACAAAAATGGTGACACGAGCATCAAGTTACGCCAATGGCGACACACTTGTGACGTTCTGCGTGTGGTACGCAAGGCTAAGGCTCCGGCGTTGGCGAACATATCGCCATTGTACTCAAATATGTACAAAAGGACGTCGTCATTGAGGGCATATATGGCGGAGGATGGTGGGTTAGCTGACATCGTCGATGAAGTATTCGGTTTAAAAGATGGTGAATGGGCGAACAATTTTCAACGCGAGGCTTTCGCATGCCTTCGTTATGACTCCAGTCAAACGGGAATTTCCGGGGAATTTCACTGCCACGTCGCTCTATTTATAGCACTCCCAACCTGACACCGTCAATCGTAGAACTTCCACAAAGCGTATCGCTCCAGATCGACTCAGAAGGATTGTTAGAGAGGAAAAGGAGTAACATTTTTTGTCAAGCATACGATAATCTGAACATACAGCATCGTACAAAATGCATCCAAAAAAACGTAAGTCTTACCCAACGGCGTCAACGACATTCGTACAGCTATATGTAGCACCTAAAAGCGCACAAAAACCACATCGTCAAAAGGAAGGTCAGAAAAGGAATATGTAAAGGGCAGCGTACCGCGAGAACATGACCGGGCAGTCCTCTACGGGTGTCAGTGACGGCGTAGTCCACGTTCGTTGCGGCGGCCTCCCAGAGCGTTGAGAACAGCGAGCTATAAAGTCGAAGACGCGTAGATTCCATTTTCAAAAGAATAGCTATACGCTCATCTGGTAGTCGCGTGATAATGTGCATCGTTACAGGGAGGGGACGACGCGGAAGTACTTGAGTAATGTCGGCGGCTGGGAATGGGTGAGGCTCCATATTGCGGGTCGCGATGAACGCTGGAAAGTCGAGATTGAAACGTTGATATACCCGCTTCAGGAGGTAAGACCATAGCACTTAGTTTGAGATCAGTCCATAAACACGCAGCCGACTCACCTTCGCCGGTATGCACTGATTCCGTCTCATTTACTCCCGCCATCTGACACCCGATTTGCTGCCCTTGCGATCGAGGTTGTCCTCGATAACACGGAAATCCGTCGTTTGCGTGAGATCAAATGAGAAAATATCGAATATGCGTGGGGGAGAGATACGAGCGCGAGAGGGGCCCTAGAAACGTCGACAGTAGATTATCAGAGCGATCCTACAGATCTAGATAAACGAAATACGAACCTATTTGCTATCACTCATCCCATACACTTCTTCTCTCATGTCACCGATCTAAATCGTCGTTCAAAATCGAGTTCATGGGTGCCGTATTCGTAAGCGGAGATGCGCCGCCGCGATACGTTGTTCCCGATGACATGTGGGGTGTTCGGGACGGATTCAGAGCTGCAGCTGTCGATGATGTGTGTCGTGTACACAGCCAATGCTTGATTTGGTGCCACCGCAGGGACAAACACGTTGAGTTACCGTGTTGGCGATGGCGGCGAAAGAGTCATCGGCCAAAGGATTCGCGAATTCACATCCATACACACTACTATCGCCTTCACCCAGCGCTTGACACTTTCGCCTCTTCATATTTGACTAAGACTACGGGCCATGAGCCGGAGAAGGGATGTGTATGCGCGGCGAACTTCGTTGAGCGAGCACCTCCAGAGAAGAAGCACAGGTTCGCTATTTTATAGAGTTGAGTGAGCTATAGATACACGGGGAGAGAAGGGCGATTAGGACAAACCTGTAGAGCAGTCACGCGGCGGCGAGAGCTGGGAGGGTACCAGGCGAGAACAGACGCAGGAGCCGGGAGTCAGGTGGGTAAGCTTTCGCAGAAGCCGGGAGTCAGCCGGGTAAGCTTGAGGTGATGGCGACGCGACTAGGCGGTGTGAACGTGGCGGCCCTCGCGCGGCGTCTGACGGGGGTTCTGAAGCGTGGGGTGCTGTGCGGACAACGGTCGGCAGGAAGCGAGAATAAGTGGGTATGGCCAACATGGATGGCTTAGATGGCTGCATCGGATCTTGCGGCGATTTTAGAGGGAATAGTAGGCAATAACGCGAGAGTGTAGGGAGGTGGTGGAGCATCGAGCGATGGTACACCGGGTCATAAGCGGCGTATATCATATCCGGGAAGCCCCGCATGCCGAGCGAGCACTTTCTCGGTAACACCACTATAGCGTATAGGTTAAATTAAGTGAGAGACGCGCGAGAAGAGAGGGCGGGGACGAGACGTACCTGCGGATCGTGTGGCTGAGAGAGTCGCGTCAGAGCCGAGGACGTCGATGAGCTGGGAAAGCCGGGGGTAATGGAAATGCAACTGAGCGGGACGAGCATGGGTGTCTTTCGTCAGTTACTGTTTTGGCGACGGCGGCGAAGGGTGCAACCGGTCATTGACATCCATCGTAGGATTCGAGCACGAGCACAAGTTCACGCGGCGGCACGCCCATACACACCATCGCCTTCACCCCAGCTCTTGATATTTGACTCATGCCACGGGGCTTGAAGCTTGAGGAGGGACGTGTATGCGTGGGGGACCTCGTTGAGCGAGTGGCGGCGTTGAGGAGACGTCGTTTCACTGCAGTTTGGAGCCCTCAGTGAGCGATAGTTACGCGGGGAGAAGGAGCACGGCAAACCTGTAGATTGTGCTGCTGCAGTAATCTGGCAATCATGCTCGGAACAGAGGGGGAAGGGTACCGGACGGGAGTAGTCGAGGCATCCAGGACTGAGCCCAGTCAGCAGGAGGTGACGATGACGCGACTGAGCAGGATGACTGAGGTCTTCGTGGGGCGCGTGACGGAAGCGTTAGCGTACTGTGAGAGCGATCGGGCGTAGGGCCAACGGTGTCAGTTGTAGTGGTGGCGAGGACAGCCGGGGTGACGTTTGGGTGTGCAAAGATGAAGGCGGTATGGATTGCGATAACGGGACTCGGGAGTGTTGGGCGGTGCGGCGTGTATTCGCAGAGCGTTTCTCATAACGCGCGCCTGTTGTAGAGCTTCGTGATCCTATAATGCAGAGCGCCGAGTAGTGAGCAAGAAACGCGCGGGATGGGAAGCGCAGGGAAGCAACGTACAGATAGTTCGTGTGACTGAGAGATTCGGGGGGATGCTGACGGACTCACTAGAATATTGACCGGTTACAAGAGCCCGGGGCAGGCGAGGAGAGATTTCGGTACATCATGAAGAAATGCAGTAAGAACAGAAGAATCCAGGGCGATAGAGGTCGCGGGTGCGTGGCTGCATGAGAGCGTCGATGAGGTTTGTAGGCAAGGCAGAGCCGTGAGAACATCAACTTGAACACGGACTGCGGCGACCTATTTTTAGAATCTCCGCTGCATTCAAGGCAGGCCCGATCGCCATATGATCGCGTCGGAAACATATCTGCGATCTGACTCTGATACAAGCCCGATACCACTCACCATCCTCCTTCCAGAGCAAACACCTTTCACAATGGCAGCCAAACCCCCACCTGCTCGTATACACGCCCTAAACGACGACGCGCTGCTGCTCATATTCTCGATTAACGGCAACATGTTTTTGGACGAGTACGCCCTGCACACAACACGCGCTACGTCACTCGTGTGCCAGCGCTGGCGCAACCTGATGCTCGCCACGCCATCTCTATGGGCGAGACTTCTAGACATCGACCTCATCTCATTCTCCGAGCATTACGAATGGCGGAAGGAGCTCATGCGAAGAACGGGGGCTGCGCTCCTCTGGATCAAAGTTGATGAGGTCAAAAACAAACAGCCCGCCGACCCATCGCGAGCTATTGGGCAATTCTTCTTCAGTCTGATCCGCGAGAACTGGCACCGGATTCAGAACCTGGTGGTTTATCTGCACGCTACGCCCACATCCTACTCCGCTCGCAGTACTCTTTTCCGGATCTGCGGCGATGTTGCGCGACTTCTGCTTTCTGCCTTACACCATCGACGAGCGTGTTCCGTGGCTATGTCAACTTCGTGTCATGGAGTTCGACAACGCATACAATATCCTACATATACTAGGGATACTCCAGTCGACGCCTCATCTTCAAGAGCTCAAGATTGGTGGCATAAAATGCTTAGTCATACGCTCCCCGCTTCCTATTGCGTCTCTGCCCCACCTGAGGTACCTGAAGTACGAGGGCCCCCCAAAGCAGGGCGCTGCGCTCCTAGACCATATGGAGATCCCCGCCCAGTGCTTGTTAAATATCCCTTCATCCCGCGACACATTTCCGATGCCAGCAAATGCGACAGAACAGCAACGTCTTTCCATTACTGACACTTTTGTCCGGTGTATCCAACGCTACTTGCGATTTCGCCCACCTGATCGCATCAGCCTAGGGTACAATGGAGACCTGTCCATCACTGTGAGCGCACCCCCAACATGCTCGTTCTCCGGATGTTCGACCGATACTCCGTTCGCTGTATCAATTCCTTTGGGAAATGGCAGCTACGACACAGACGGACCTTGGCCGAATCTGACCAAGGTGGCCCTCCCCGAGCTCTCCAGCGTCACTGAGCTGTGCTTCGAGTCCTCGCGTCGGATAAACCCAACACTGAGCTCATTTTTCGGATGCTTTACCTCTCTGAAGACCATCACAACCGAATGTCGCTCACTGGGTTATCTGACGGCGCTCCGGAACGACATTCGGGGCTTTGATGACAGCCCCATTATATTTCCCTTGTTAGATACCATCGAACTCGACCTATTGTTCAACTGGTATGACGCGCGCTGCTACGAAGTCGACAGCGAGGTCAAGGAGTTTATCATGCAACGAATAAGAGAAGGCCATGCTATCTCGAGGCTGCACTTAGTGAATCATCATTTATATGATGATCCACCAATATTGGACGCGCTCTCAAAGGCCGATGGTTTAACAGTGTGGGATGACGGGGTTGAATTAACATGCGGTAGAGTCGACAGAAAAAATTCGTCTGATTAGTTTATTACATTCTAGTTCCCTTTCTTACTAGTAATTTCTACTGCACAATGAATATGCACCTCTTTCGTTTCCAGCCGTACTCGAATTTGAATGTGCGAAAGCGACCGCGTATGCGCTCAACCTCGTGCATATATACGCACCCGCCAAATGCACTCACACGCAGCACAGCTTGGGCAGCTTTTACATCTGCACTTTTAACATCCTGGATATCTTCATACGTCATTTCATTTCCACGAGCAGCCTCAGTGCATACATCCGAATTGGTTACAGTCAACGCTATTACGCACAGCGCGATTACGTCAGCGAGTGGCCTACCTACCACGCGCATCTGGGAACTACTGTCTCATAATCGAGTCATACGAACACGCAATGGTATGAACAGACTTTGCGCGGGGCCAGTGTACGTGTTCGGGCCATGGGGAGAAATAAAGCATGGTCCGCGACGCGCGTTGGGTCCGCGGCGCGCCGGGGTGCCATGAAAGGTAGGTGCATCGCTCTGAATTTCAGTAGGTTTAAAACTCGGAGTTTCCCACAAGAGTTACGCCGGCACTAATTGTATGCACAGGTATTGCATGTCTTCACAGATACGTTTCTCAGACGGACACTAACTATTAGCACGATGAAAGTCTTACATGGATCTTAAATCGATATTTGTCGTTGGTGTGGCAGCCGGAGTCCCCAGGATGGTACGACTGTTGGCATAAATGGACTAGAGGCGCAGCTACGCGTCGCTCATCGAGTCGCTGAAATCGCACTCTGCAGCCTCTGGTTTTCGGCCGGGTCGAAACAATCACCCGCTGCATGGCCCTCGCTCGCCCACAGCTCCCTCCCCTCAACCCGTCTTCCCCTCGCCCTCCCTCCACACGCGTCGCTCTCCCTCGACTCCTCCCACGTCTCTTCCCCTGATTCCCTCTCGGCACTCGACCTTCACAACGCCTGTGCCACGCCGTTAGCTTCCACCGCATCTCTTGTTTCTCTCTGCACGCCGTCTACCTGCGTCTCCTGCCCGCACCTCTGATCAGGTGTTCTCTCCTTGCATGACTAACAGCTGGACGCCATCCATCATGCGCCGATTCAGGATCTTCGCCACTCCGATCTCAGTCCACGATGCGCCGGCCTTCCCGTCCGGTCCTTCGCTGGCCGTCCCACCCTTCCACGGCGTGTATTTTTCGGACCCGCACGCTTTAACTGACTATATACTTTGGTCGACTGAGTGTATATCATGCACAAGTCCTCCGATGACTTCATTGCGCGGCCGGGGAAGCGCTGCACCTTTCATCTTGGCTTGTGCTGGGCCAGATTGTCCCAGTGAAGACCATTCACTCGAGAATCACTCCGTTTCCGTGCTCCATACTGCTCTCACTTTCCGCGCGACGTCCATCCGGGCTGCGTTGATACGGTCAATATCGCTAGGGATGACTTTACGCCTAACAACATCGTTCTTCTGGGGACGCGCGGTGCGCGTTGGCAACGCTGTGTATATTAGAGTCTGTCTTCTGCTATGTGCGCTGATAGCGCGCCGCATCTGCAGATAGAAAAACTCGAGCATCCTACCCTCTCCATGAATGTGAGTTATATTTCCCTTCATGCGGCGTGGATCTACGGGGCTAATCTTAACAATCTTAAATGACAAAAAAAGCGATGATGGCAGTCCCGACCACTCAGGCCTCATGTCGCCGGCACCAGCATAGAAATAGCCCCGCTTTGCATTCGTTACTGTCACTAGAGTATATACGCCTGAATCCTGCCCCGATAACCCGTAAGATGAATAGAGCTTATCATCGACGCAGATAATAGGGCGCCCGCAGTAGACAGATGTTTACAAAAAGATCCGATGGGCAAGAACTTTCGGGTACACGCAAAGCGTAAGCATACCGACACCCGTACGATAACTCACCTTGGGTGAATATGTTTCGTGAGGTGAAGTCAACTCTGAGGAAGGGAGCAGCTGGGATAACACACACTTGAGAATTCAGGCTCGCGCGATTCGGTAGTAGTGCGCTGGAATTTATGAACGCCAATGCGGGGTCGTACAGGGAGCTCGCTGAAGGAGCTATGGTAGTAGTGCAGCGGATGGATGACCGCCGATGTGGCGTCGTGCGAAGGGGCTTCTGCGTGCGTGGATGCAGTCAGTGCGAGCGAGGAGTATACGCACATAGTCGATTAATCTTCTCAGTATGCATTTCACCTCGAATCCAGAGTGGTTTTCTGTTTTTATTTGGACGCTGAATACGCGAACATTGTCTGAATCTGCGAACGGTCAGGGGTCGCGCGTGCACTGGATACTATGGACTGGATCTCTTCTGCAGATTGCGCCACAAGACGGGGTCTTTTTAAAAAAATCTGTGTACGCCTATGCATTTGTCCATCATCGCTCTTTATTATCAATTTATTATCCCGAATAATCGTGCTCACGGGAATTTCTTATCGCTACATGTGCATGAACTCTGATGCCGGTTATGCTACTCCACGCACTATGACATGCGTACGACGATGATTTGAGTATGGCGCCTGCGCGATGCTCGCAGACTGGCGCGAAGGCGCGTATGAAACGCTGCTAAGCAACGTGTGATAGATCTAGAAAACTCGAAAGGATGGCTTTCGTCATAACCATCGTGCAGCATTCACCTATCCTTTATTGTGCACCATATAATGAAGTTTCTTTACACGACGGAACAGGTATTTATACGCATCATGATAGACAAATTGGCAGAGCGAATATGTTGTGTAAAAAATCAGACAAAACACTGTGAAAATAATAATGGAGTGCTTAAATTAGTACCACTTCACACCGGCACAACACCGGCCTACACGTGAGACGTCAAAATTGTAGTCGTGTATTTACGACGTGCGCATGCTATCTTGGTGCCATCTTTCACGTCGAGCATACCATCGATCATGTCAGTCAGCCCACAATCTACGCCTATCGACACTCTGGACTACGACACCTTGTTACATGTATTCATGATGAATACCAACATCTTCTTGTCCGAGGGCGGCGACAAAGCTCTGCCGACAACATGGGCTACATCACAGGTGTGCCAGCGGTGGCGCGAAATGATGCTTGACACCCCATCCTTGTGGGCTAAAGTGATTTATATCGACTCCTCGTATTGGCGCATTGGGGCAAAGTGGTGGAAAGAGCTTATGAGGAGGACCGGCACCGCACTGCTGTGGATCAGAGTAAATGACTATGGACTTACCAAGAGTGTTTTTGACAGCATTCTCCACGATAATTGGAGCAGGATCGAAAAGCTGAAGATGGACTTGGAAATCAGTGACAGTTCCCATCTCCCGTCTTGGGAAGCGTTCAGCCGTCCAGCCCCGGTACTAGAGACGTTCGAAGTGACGTTTGACATTCGCCACCCCGTTGTGGTGCCGGATTACACTCTGATTTCGCCTCCATTTTCCGGGTATGCACCCAAGCTTCGCCGGTTCATGTTTCCGTTCAAGATCATCAATGAGCATGTCCCATGGCTAAATCGTCTGTATTCCATCGAGTTTCATGGATGGTATAGTGTTCGTCTTGCGCTGGGAATAGTCTCGTCGACGCGTTGCCTTCAAGAGCTCAAGATTGGACATCTCCGCCCGCCGGAAGATATATCTATACCCATGCCTGCCGTGTCCCTCCCAAACTTGAAGTTTTTGAAATGCACAGGCCAACCCTCTGAATGCACATTATTTCTGGATCATATCGAAATTCCAATGGATTGCCAAGTACACATACTGTATGGCCATGGAGAGCTAACCCAGGCTGCTACCGAGGAGCAATGGCGTTCTATCCTTACCAGATATTTTCGATACGCCCAACGTCATCTGAAATCGCTTCAACCGAGCCGCATCATCCTCATTATCGCTGCATTTCATTACATTGGTGTGCGAATTGACGCCAAATCAGGAATCCCTATGGATGCTGGGCTTCGCATATCAATCCCATTGCATAAAGAAGGGGACACGAGCGTACCTTCTACAATCCTGGAATCGCTCTCTCTGTCCGAATTCTCATGTGTTACTTACTTGAAACTTCAATACACCGGCGATTTAAATCCATCACTGGGGTCGTTGTTCTGTTTTTTCACATCGTTGAGGACGATTTGGGCCAACGGCATGACGTTCGAAACTCTGGCGGCCCTACAGGATTACATAAACGCTGCCAATAAGCAAACCATTCTGTTCCCATTGCTAGAGGCCATCACGCTCAATGATGACCATAATATATTCGGCACTTCCCTAGGGACCTCAATCAATCAAGCTGCAGCGTTCATTCTGTCACGAACGCGATATGGCCATCCAATCAGCACACTACACCTACCATATTATAGCGACAGTGTCGCACCGGAATTGGCGGTACTCACAGCGGAAGCCAAAGGCTTGAAGGTGCTTTATTCAAAGACTATCTAGGGTACACCGCTTAAACAGCAGCGATGCTTCGCGAAATCAAGAAGGGGCGCAGAGACGAACGGAAAAGGGAACAAAAAAGGGATTTGCATGAAACTTCTGCCAGTATATCATGTAGAGTAGTGGTGGTGTTCTAGAACCGAAAAATTCATATGTGTATCACACTTTCGATTAAAAGGCGCACATTGTCTCGTATGATTTTTGTGATGCATGGATTTAAAAGAATGTATCTGTAATATTTTGACGATTCGCGGTAATTTTTCCCGTGCATTGAATTTATCTTTAATATTCAATATTCAATGGGTATCCTCTTTTCCTCTTGCTTTAGTAAAGATACACTCCCTGGTAGTTGTCGGCGTAGTACCGGTCCGGTTGTCTTTCACGGGCTTCCGTGTAGACCCTTCCAAACAGCCACGTCGCTATGTGCCTATATCCAAAGAACTCTCGTATGATTTCTTTGACATTACTCCTACAAACGTGGAGGTGCCCGATTTCCAGAAGAAATTAGTTTCAACTAAATCCCCCGCAATGTTAACATTTTAACCGGCACCCCAGTCGCCCATGCCTCTGGTCGATAGAAGGCGTGCAGGTGGGAATTGGCGCGGTTAACTCTGAATGTAACTTCCCGCGCACTGATCGCATAGTTTGCGTAATTGGGTGGGGGCAGTACTCGATACATTGGTCAGTTATCAGATGCCGCCTCTCGCATAGTTGTCAAATCAATTTCAGTCCATCGTGAGTGTTCCATCTCGCGTATATCCGCCATATGGCACTCACTGACATCCCACCTTCTCCTTTCCAGTCCTTCTAACCGTGCTATCTACAATTTCAATCGCTATCGTGCTGTCGCCCCAGTGCAGACATCTGCCCTTTCCCTTATTTTATCAAGTACAGATATGCATGTCTGCCGCCCGCCAACACCGTCTCTATCAACGCTATGGAACTTCGATCTCCCTGATCCGGTTCTCTGGAGAAAGCTATCCAGTGCACCGTCGCACCCGTCACCTATTCAGATCGTACGCGTCGTCCCTCTGTCTCTGCAGGTGCCCTTCCATCATATTATATCCTTCAACCGTTCTTGATGCGCCTTCCTTTCCAGAAAATACCCCGCCTCGCCATATTCTTCCTCGGTTTCTCGGCGACCGGACACCTGCTTTCACGTTGAAGTGCTGCTCCATTTACCCCGTGCTTCTGATCTCTGCGATATCAACGCTTACTACTCCTGCTCAGCCGACTACCCGTCTTCTCGATTTACTTTCATCTATGCACCTGCTCAATCCGCATTTGTCACGCGCTGAGCATTTGCTGTTCCCGGATTTGGCCTACATCCGCTACGTTGTCATCCCCTAGCGCCCGCTAATGGCTGCGTCATCTCCTATCTCGACGTGCTCGGGTCGTTAACCACTATCTACAAGGTGTCGACGCGCTGGACGCTTGCGTTATTAATGTAACATCGGCTCTACCTCTGGCTATACAACATCAATCGATTCCCCTCTTCGTCATGACAAACACCCGCTAAGCGTCTCCAGACCGCGCCGGAAGCGCACTGTCCCTGCGTGGTTCCATGCGACATGTACTTATGAGAGTACATACAATGTATCAGCTCAACAAACACGAGGCGCGTCTCTTCACAGATTGTCATCTGCTCTGCTGTGATCTCTTCGCTGGATCGTCTTCTGTGGTTTTTTTTATTAACTCGTCTGTGGATTAGCTGTCAAGGGCGTGCATATTTTGGGGTGTTATCCGCGTTCTTGTCTGTACGCGATGCTGACTGTGCAGACCCACGTCCTCCGTTTTCGCACTCCCTGATCGCTCTCTTTTAGGATTGAACAGCTGTTCTCTACCTTCGGTGCAGGAACATACCCATGTACACCTTTACAAATATATACCAATATTTCTTCTGCGTGACACGCACCTCAGACAGGTGATGGGCAGCTGAGATACGCTGAGTGATACGGAGCGGCTCGCGCTTTAGGAGTGCTGGATGTCGGTGCCGGATGTTTGTGTTCAAAGGGCTAGGCCGTGGGTGGGCAAGCTGGAGATGCCGGCGTCCGTCTGCGTCGGGAGGGTGGCGTTAACAAATGGTCACACATCGAAGGAAGACGGAGGTGTCGTGGGCGAAAGACTGCGGCCTCTTCCATGTTCGATGCTTCCGGTGCGACGTAGCGCTAATAAGTAATAAGGGATGGAGGGAAGAGAGAGCGCGAAGAGGCCGCTGACGTACCGTGCGGGAACTACTCAGCTTTTTATATCCTTTGTCAATCTTTCAACTACTGCGTGTTCAACGTGAACGTGAGCGCTTGAGCATCACTTGAGCATCACAGAAATCACAAAAAACAAATAGACGCCTAGACCTTGCCTAGACCCACGTCTTGCCCACGTCGTGCGAACGACCCAAATATAGCAACGCCTTCCAGACCACACACAACCACACACAGGCCTTGCGGTCAACGAAAACTTGGAACACGTTCAACACGTCTCGCCCAATCTATTCCCTTCTTCAACCCTTCCTCCTACATTCGCTGCGTTCGCCTCCTGCACGTCTTCATACACATATGCAAACTTGAATACTAGACGTAGGTCTCCCGGCGCATGCTTCGCCGCCGCGGAGTCCCAGAATAGTACGACTGCTGGCATAAATGGACTGCACGCGCAGCGAGTGATCGCAATGCGCCATCCACCTCCCCTGTCTATCCAATCTCCACTTCGCTCTCCCTCCGCCCCACCTGTATCTCCCACCCGCTCTTTCTTGCAACGCTTTGTCTCCCGCGCACCTCAATATGCGAATTTTTCCATCAGGCGTGGATGTATCCAGCGCGAACGCCGCCATGAAGCGTCCACCATTATGCACCCTCTGAATCAATATGAAGCTACCAGGCCGTGTTTTTCCTGGAAATCTGTGGCACATGTGGTTGAACTCGTGCGTCACTTGTCTATTCACATCATGCTGTGCTTTCTGACTTCCCATAACGCCCAACGCTCTCCCTACGTCGCTTTCCCGCCGGCCGCTGCTTATTAGTATTAGGTTAGCACCAATTGGCACCTGCGGCCTCCGACTTAAATCATTCGACCTCAATTGCTTTTGCCTCCGCCGTCCGCATGAAGCCGCTTGCATTTTCACTCTGAACGAACACGCATCCGCTTCACTTCCCGGCATATATGCACCTCGCTCGCCTACGACACGCTGAGCGGTCCCTCTGCCCGCGATTCCCTGTTCCCTCTCCGCGCTACGTCCCTGTTGAACCGCCCCCGCCACTCATATACTACCCCCTCGCGCCTTCCCTATACTTTCCTACGCCGTCCTTCCACCCGCACATCTCATCACGCTCGATTCGCCGTCCCATCACATTCGCCTACCATGCATTCTCCACCGTACTTAACCTCAACCGATTTCGCGTACCTCTGCCGCCTCCTTCCTCGTTTCGTTGCAGCCTGTTCATGTATATTTTAATCTCTCCCCACCACCTACGCTGCTGAATGTTGCCCCTCCAGCCTGTGCGGCACTGCTGTTCGCTTCCGATTGATGTCACGCCGCTCCTCCTGTTACCATAGTCTGTGCCTCCCGCTGTCCTATCTCTCATATATGTGCGTTTCTGGCTCACCAGCCTATGATACACGGTGACATGAATGACATATATTAATATGTGTGTATGCGTAATCCTCAGGCTGTCCGTTCTTTGGCTGTGTCCTTGTGCGTTTCTCTTACTCCGCTTGCCCTGACAGTGCAAATAATGTGTTGATAACGTGGGGAAACAGCGCTGCGGTGTCTCGAGCGGATCACAGTGCATTGCTTTATGATATCCATATTTGCATTCCTCAGAATAAAACTTAAATTCTCTGCGTTGCAGTGCTTTAAGCTGGTTCGAAGATGAGTAGCGATGGGGACAAGTGGAGCTACCAGAATACAGATGCTTGCTTTAGTTCGTAGTCGACGTAAACTTCCAGGTATGCTTTGTTTTTTCTTTGTTAAACGGATCTTGTTCTCCCCCAAAAAAATTATCGCCCTCTCTTTTCTTTCACTGTAATGGCGGTAGTGTTGCCTTGGAAATCCCTTGAGCTATATAATTTTTTGGGAAAAAGATTCGCTCAGAGTTTACATGAACTACCTGACGGAAAATCAGAATTTTGGCTGTTCAGAGGTCATTGTAATTAACTATTGCTGGCCCAGTATTAGTGGGAGAAAATGTGTTAATGGGGGGAGAGAGCCTGTGTGTCTTCAATCACGCACGTAATCGTAAATGGCAGGTATAGGAGGTACTTACCTGTAAAGTGTACTCGGATGGTTCACAGAAATCACCGCTATGGCTGTACTTTTTCTGATAACAAATATAGACCATGTCCGACATTGCCAATGAGATTTAAAGTTTAATAATCTCAAGCTCAAGTCCGGCGCTCTTACGCATAAAGCAGAAAGATAGGCAAAGCCTCAGCGAACGACAGACGAGATTTGACCGAAGGCTTGAAGCTTGAAGTGTGAAGTTTAGTCGATAAATAAGACAGATATATCACACCGCTAGGTGCGGATATATAAATAATTCGCATAGCCATTCATCTTACCTGGCAGGCTATTCGCACGAGGCTGTGAGTAGCAGTGCTTCCACAAAAGCTTCGTGCACAGTGCATCTTCCTTCCACTTCAACGTCGTAGACTGAACATCACCTCCAAATTCCGCACGGCGATTTACAACAATCTGGCGGAGTCTTTCAGGCTGGCCATGGTGGTACCGGGCAGATTTACGGTGGACAGTTCGTACAGCATAACCATGCTCAAAAGACCCACAATTGCCACGAAGCAGACGGTATGCCATTCATGCCATTTTGTACCATCCAGTGTTAAAAGATGACACTGGACATAGATGGCTTCAAGCACCTGCTAGCGCATGTCGCCACGTCGGCATATGACTCCCCAGACCACGTCGATGCTCCGAAATGCCATCCGAACACCCGAAAGGCGGTATTGGACGAAATCATGAACTGGATTATCCTCACAGTCGCCAGAACTCAATGGATCATTTGGCTTAACGGTGCCGCCGGGGCAGGAAAATCAGCAATCTGTCGATCTATTGTCGATTTGTGCATCGACAGGAACATCCCCATCGCTCGCTTCTTCTTTTTCCGCACTGATTCTACTCGTAACAATGTCACCTCTCTCGTCGCGACACTTGTTTATCAACTGTTTCAGCGAATTCCAGACTTGGAGCCCATCATTATACCCAGAATCAAATCAGACCCGCTTATCTTCACAAAATCTCTGAAAACCCAGTTCGAGTTTCTTTTATTCGATCCACTACGGGAACTCAAGCGTCATTCCACCCATCTAATCATGCTGGTTTTCCTTTTCGACGGTGTGGATGAGTGCGACAGCAAAGATGAACAGGCCAATCTCATCCGCATCATCGCTGATTTTGTGCGATCTGATAGTTTCCCCGCAATAGCATTCTTTGCAAGTCGAGTGGAGGATCAAATTAGCACTGTTTTCAGGTCTGCCTCTGTCTCAAATATTACTCTCCGTTTGCCTTTGGACGGCCACTACCTCCCAGATCATGATATTCGTCTATTCCTCGACGAATCCCTCTCTGAAATAAAGCGCACGCATCCATTCGGTCACCTACTCAGCAATAACTGGCCTGAAGTTTCCGATGTGCAACAAATTGTCCAGAAATCGTCGGGTCAATTCATATATGCATCGGTGGTCGTCAAGTTTTGTGCTATGTTGGGTCTTCATCCTGAACAACAGCTCAAAATTGTGCAAGGCCTTCGACCGCGTGGCGCGCTTACTCCGTTTGCCCAACTCGACGCATTGTATCGACACATTTTCTTGCAAGTTCGCGATCTAGAATTAACCTCTCTTATTTTGGTGTGGTCTCTGGTACAACCACGTAGTACGTACGTGGAAAACTGCGCTGACTTTCTTGGGCTTCAAATGGCCGATATTCACGTTGCATTGGCTTCCCTCCAGTCGGTTGTAGACTGTACAAGTGGCGTAAACATCCGTTTTCTTCATGCATCACTTCCAGACTTCCTCTTCGACAGAGATCGTTCCCTCGAATTCTATCTTCATCGACCTTTCTGGTCTACCCGTTTGTCAGTGTTGGCGTACAAGTTAGTGATGTCGCGGTGTGATCGAGGTATACCTGCAATATTAATAATATCAGAATGATCTCATTTTTTCACAATTTTACAGCCTACATTCCATCTCATATGTATCTTGCCGAAGCAGAAGCAACTCCGGAACTGCGAGATCAGCTCCTTGCCTACGATCCATTCAACAACAAAGAAATTTTCCCCGAGTATTTATCCCAGTACCTCGGTTACGTTCAGAGATTAGTGCGTTTTTTCAAGGTCCATTTTTCAAAAATTCTCAAAAACATTTAGGACTTTGGTGACAGCCCAGGTGGCATCGTGTATAAGCAACACCTAAACACCATTGTCCGCTATGCCAGTCGGAAAGCACCACGAGAGCTATATGAGCTAGGAAAAGAGCACAATATCTCACACATTCTCCAGAAAATTAGGAGTGAGTCTCGCAAAGGAAAAATTTTGGCACATCTTAAGGCATTGAAGGCGGGGTGGAAATTCCGTGAAGCGAACACATAGACGGCAGGCATAGGGCGAGGAAGGGAGATAACCTGAGAGGATGGGGGGATTGTGTCTCGGCGGCGGCCAAAAGCAGGCATATTGGGGCTATTCAGGAGGTGGTAGAATCGGAGGCTTGTTTGTTTTACGAATTAATACAGGACGGATCGCTCAATTCTAGACGTGCTATGATACACAGCAGAATGATCCACAGAGGAACGAGAAGTAGAGCGCCGGCCTGCAATCGAGCCGGTATTGTATTGATATGAGAAAACGAATATAGGCGCGCGACTCGACACTCGGAGGCGATTGAATGATGCGCTGTGCCCAGTTAATATGTTCCGGTATCAGACTGGCGGTACCCTGCGCCCAGTCGACGCCAGGCAGAGAAGCGCGGACAGGTCGTGCGGATTCCCTTACGCATTCGAGACTGGAATTGATTCTGAGTGACTCGGCCGCCTAGAGGATGACGACGACGTGGTTGGCGAGCCAGGTGACATTCGAGAGCGCTCGAGGTGGCGCTGATTGACATCTAGAAATATAATCAAATTGGGTGGGGGTCTAGGGGATGCGCGAAGTCACAACGGACGTTGGTGATGAGCGAAGCAGCATTGGTAGGTCGAGGGCCCAGGCCCGCAGGGCGGAGGACACGGTGAGTAGTGTACAAAGATGGAAGTATGCGCACAGATCCGTAAATTAGTCCCGCCGTCTGGATGGATGAGGTCCGTGGGCACAATCGTGGGCTGGGATATACGCAGGTATGGAATTTTTTTTAAATTCATCGAATTATTTATTTTTACTTGTGCGTGGTGCGTGCTGGGAATTTGAAGCGATTTGAGACATCGAGGGTATACATGAGTGATGAGAGTGGTCCCATACGGCGTGGGCAGACGAGAGATACGATCAGAAGTTAGACGGGCCGAATTATGACATTGGAGGCCGGTTTGTTGAATTATGCGGGGACGAAGCGTGGGTGTGGAGAGCTGCATAAAAAAGCAGCGAGGAGTTTAAGTAATACACCTGGACCTTGACGGGGATGTGAAAGACATTTGCGCGAGAGAGATAGGTGATTTTGATTGTAATTTTGTTTAAGTGGACTGTCGTTCGTCCGAGAGCGCTGCGCGGTGTAGAGTCAGAGAACAAGACGTACATGGACAGAAATAGAACTGCCATTTACTTCTACATTTAGCACGGGGATGATGTTGTCGGTTCAGATAACATGCAGTAGCTGGAGCACGACAGACAGCGCCCAGAAACTAGATACGGGATTTATTACTACCTCTATTCTCCACACGCGTAGCGCATGCGGTATAATATCGGAAGATACATCCCGATCTTGCTTCTGGGCGGATGCGGGCGTGGTAACGGTGGGGGAGATGTACTTGGACATGGAGTGTGCCCGTAGTGGACTGCAGTCCTATGAGAAGGGATTAGAGCATTCGGACGCTCACACGAGAGAGCCAGGATGCGTGAGTAGGAGTACTTTAATCCTTGTGGAGAAGCGCAGGCGACAATTCACTGGTATCTGCTTGCTCTCAGCCTGTCAATACTTGATATGGTGGGATGGACGAGGCAGTGGCGCAGGATGTGGCTGGATGGACCGAGACGGAGCTGATCTATCTTTAGCGGATAGAAAAAGGCGTAGAGTAGTGTTAGAAATGAGTACTATGTGCCTGTGCATTGAACGGCTGAAAGTCTCGACGTAGAGGAGACCATGCCGAGCGACGAGTGGCAGGGAAATAAAAATAGTTCCACCGTGAGAACATGCCAATTATGGCAAATGCTTCTGGATCACACACAACCAAAGCTCTCTACGAAAACTTGAACATGCTCGTTGTCCTTATACGCCTCCCCCGCCACTCATCGCCGCGGTGCACCACTCCCACCGTTCTCTCTACGCCGCCCGCGTGATTTTCCCACTCGCCGCTTAAGCCTTGACTATACGTTCCCACTGCGCATTCGTCTCAACCAGTGGCTTACACACGGCGCGTACGCCACTGCCAAATATTTCAGAATGTTATAAATTCGGAGGACAGAGACGCGCAAGTAGATATCAGCACAGCTAGCTTTGGGTGTGAATTATCGCGTACCCAAACCTTTGTATGCGTATCTTGCAGGGGATAGAATTCGACCTATTGTTCAGTTACCGAACGCCGCCTCTCGCATCGTCGTGTTGTCTTTCTAGCGGACCTTCCTCCCCAGTTCAATTCAAGCCTATATTGGGTGTTCCATCTCCCCGTGACTGGTCTGGTCCGTCTCCTACCGTCATACGCTGTAAGAGTCCGTCTGAGAACCCACATTGTTTTATCTCCCCATGTCGGTACCTTGCTATCAGCCCAATTGCTAACGGCCCCTTTGTGGCTCAACGTTACCTCCGAATCGACAAAGTGTCGATGCGCTGAGCGCTCCAACTAGGATCTAGTCTTGGCTCTACCCCACTAGACGTTAAAAATATCTCTATCCCTCTTTTTACGACGACGGTAATCTGCTGAGCGTCTAGAAGTTGCATCACGCCCCGAGCCCTTTGTCCCTGCGCCGATCGCACGGAATGGAGACACAAAAAAGTAGGTAGATTAACTTCTCCAACACGTGGCTCGTCGCGGTGCGTCTCCTCGTATCTTGACTTCTGCTCTTATGCGTGCGCTCTGCACTGGATTTCTCCCGTGCTGTGCTTCATTGTGGGCTGTCTCCGAGGGTATATTGATCTGCCCATAGCGGTGTATAGATTCGAGAGCTGTGCATACACACCTGTGCTGATTACCCTTCATGCGATAGTGTGGATACGTACAAAATGAATGCAATTTAAATAGTTAAATAGTGGCACTGTATGCGTGTTGTCTGTGCTTCCGCGCTCTCCACCGCGCGTAGTCATTTTCTGTCTTTATACTCCGGGCATCCGATGTGCAGGTATGGTTTGGCGCAGAACGCCTAATCTCTGCCTCGCCCCGCTCTTTTTCTGTCTCTTTCTGTCTCACAAGTCCATAAGGATCATAGGAACTTGGGATATTTATTGTGTTTGCGCGATTACGGCGATATCGATTGAAGGTCGGAGAACAACAAAGGTGTGTGGACGATCTATTTAGTATTATAGATGCCCTTCGAGTACCTATGTTTAAGTATCTAGAGATATTTGTGCTTAATCTGTAAGTGCATCTGGCCACAATTTATTCACCAGACATCTGTTACAATGTCTAATTATCGGATTTATAACTTGTGCAGTGCTTTATCTCTCTCGAGGCTCACGAATGTACCGGTTTCTGCAATACCCGAGCGCAAGCAATGGTGATTTATTAAAAGATGTGATCGCAGAAAGTGGTCGTAAACGCAGGCGGCCGGCGTATTCAATGATAATTCGTTCATGGAGGCCGCGTGCCTCGCTTTAGTCTCATTTTCCAGCTTATCCATACATGCGGGCGTGTTTCGAGGACAGATCAATCAAAATCTAAACTTGTAATTTATAATTATCGTGCCTGGCTTATGCATATATCTTTGAGCTGCGCTGCATTGTTCATTGATATCCTCCTAAAACTGAGCTTTGCGCTAATACTCCGGAGACGGTTCTACAGAGCAGATTCCGTGGGGCATGTATTGGAAGGAATCCACAGAGTGCGCGTGTCTTTGCATCTAGTATTAATTGATTCACCACTGATTTAATACATGAATGTTTACATCATAAAGGCCTTCAAATAACATTCTGTACAGTTATTGGAGTGATAAGAAAGATATATGGACGCGAGAGCGGTTTACGCCTAACAATATGCATCGAGAAATAAAAATAGCGCTCCGTCGTGAGAACAGACCTGATATGGCAATCGCCTCTGGATCACACACAGTCAAATACCACCCTTGCTGCCGCCTTCGCTCGCTGCGCACCTCCACATGCTATTTCCCTACCATACACGGCCTTCGACGCGTACTTCCCAAGGGTGGTACAGCTTTTGGTATAACTGAAGCAGACGGGCTGCTAGTGAACGCGACACGCCATCCAGTTCTAGACGAACGTAT
Organism: Hypholoma fasciculare; assembly: GCA_016801325.1. Classification (NCBI taxonomy): domain Eukaryota; kingdom Fungi; phylum Basidiomycota; class Agaricomycetes; order Agaricales; family Strophariaceae; genus Hypholoma; species Hypholoma fasciculare. The sequence continues at coordinate 23,644 of JAEKIV010000330.1, forward strand.
TTTGACCTCCCGAGTTGCTCCCGAGCCACTAGGTATGTCTTCTCTCGTGTTCGCCATGTGGCTCTCTCTGATAGCCCCCAGATATTTCCCGCTGGGCACCCGTGGTTCATCCTGTCAGACTGTCGCCTTTCCTGAAAACGCTGAATATGGACGTGTCCCGCTCGCCCAGGACGCCGTCCCTTCTGGCAACTTTTTCCTTCACGCTCCCTACGCCTCCCGCACGCATCGCTCTCCCTCGACTCCTCCCGAGCCTCCTTCCCTGCAGTCCTCTCCCCACTCGATCTCTACCACGTCCATGCCGTGCCGCGCCAACAGTACCTCCCGTCTCTCTCCCTACAACGTCCATCTGTGTCGTCCACTCCCGCTTCTGACCGCACGTCCCCTGCGCACTCAACGTTCAACCTCAGTTAAATTTTAAAATCTCTTCCGAACTCCTCGCTCCCTGACAGGCTGTCCGCCCACCGTCTCGGAACGTTATTTCGTTCCCACACACGGGCCGGACGCGAAAGTTGGCGCGTCGTTGGTTGAGATCGAACGCGAAGGTACTTGAGCGTCAGGTACCTTAGCGCGTGGCGCACGGCGGCCACCAGGCAAGAGCAATTTCATGCCAGTGGAGTGGATGGAGGGATGCTGCATCCTCGCCGTGAATCCATCGCTCTTCTACGGCGCGTACTTTTGGCTTCGTCGTTCCCTATGCTCGGATCCTGTTCTCTGTCCCCAGCCTGATTTCTTAAACTCCGCATGCGCGAATGGGGAGCCGAGCAAACCATACGACATATTTCGGACAGGGGCCGTTCTGCCCACCCCCCTGTGCTATGGGTGGTGGTCAACAAATTCGCCATTCGAGGCGCCGTTGCGCTACGCTAGGCCACCCGGACCGCTTCTGTTTGTGAGGATCACCGGCGCGCCGTGCGTACCTCTGCTCGCTACGTTGGAATATCTCAATTACCACAGCTATGCAGTGTGCATAACAGCGTGTAACTCCTGGGTCCCTTTGAACGTCGAATCGGTCTCGAACATATATACGCGTATCCCGGCCGCCCGTGTTGTCGCCTCTAGCTTCTCCATCCACTAATCTTGCGCTGGTTGTCTCTCGCGATCCACCCATGACACTGTCGCACCAGTTACCTCCGATCCGAGATGCTAGCTCCCACCCATCATTTTCAGGGTAGTCCATTCGCCCATATACTCAGTCTCTTTCATGTGAGTTTCTCGCCCGCCGGAGCCGAGCCGAGCCATCTTGTTCACTCGCACTGCTCTTTGCTGTCTCTATGCATACACCCTGGACGCTGCCCATCGTTCTCAATCGCGTAACTCTCGAGCGCGAGTCGCGTCATGTCATGGTGTATCTCCACGAAGCCTGTCCTCTGCTCTGCTGTGCGCTTGCTGTTCTACGTGGCCGATCTTCTTCAGTGAGGCGCTTTATTGATCCATCTTTACTTCAACTCAAACTGACTGAATGTAGTAAAATGACCATGTGGACAGAGATTCAGTTTTCTGACAATCTACATACATAGCATGCGACTACTCCCCATCACGTAGCTTTTAATTCGATACTCTATACGCTGTGCAGCCACTCACGACGTGGGTATTTGGCGTGTGTGTGGTTGCTCTTCCAAATAAAACAGACGTCTGTATTCCATCTTACTCTGTAATTGTACGAGCCATAGCGCCTACCTATGTTGCTGCGCCGAACTAAGTTAAGAAGAATTCTATACGCTTAGAAGCAGAACACCTCCGCGTGCGTGTCCAGTGATCCCATAATTAATTCGTAACCGCTTCAACAAATGTGCGCTGGAAGTATAGAGGCGCATTTCAAACTTCCTGTGCCATTTTTCGGGTAATAATAATGATACATGGATGCGAAAGCCGTGCGCGCCGTAAATAATGTACTTACATACTAACGTGAGGGCGCGCACTGCACCTGCAAGAGAAATAAAAATAGCCCAGGATCGTGATGGCATAAGTACCTAATATGGCAACCGCCTTCGGATTACACACTGCCAAACACCGCCCACGCCGGCAACGAAAACTCGAACGCACTCGACGTTGTCCCTTGTTTCCCGCTCAACAGCACACCACCCATGGCCGCCTTCACTCGTTGCGCGCCGCCCCATGTGGACTCTATACGTGGTCTTCCTGGTTCGCCCACAAGTGTGGAGTCTCCAACACCGTTAGCAGCCTGCAGGACTGGCATACATCATTGGTGTAGTCGCGAAGGGGGTGATCGCGACTGCCATCCACCTCTCTCCACCTCTCCTACGTATCCGATCTCAGTACTCACTCAACACCACTAACATCCTCTCTCTAGGCGTACATTCCTTGTTTGATCGCGCGATAAGGTACGGGCCCGCTGAACGCCGCACTACCAACCTCACGTCCTACTGCTCTCTACCTTCATACACCTTATCCGGCTCGTCTGCTCATCGCCATCCCCGAAACATTCCATTATGAGCTCCATTCATCTTTGCGCGTCTCATCTCCACCTCCGAAACGCTCTGCCGTCCCATCCGCTCACCCATCCCATCGTTCTCGATAGGTAACATTCTTCCCTCCACCTTCACACTTTCCGCTAATCCACAACCCTTCAGAACACCGAACAGCTCCCCCGCTTGTATGCACCTTTCCTCTCGCATATGTCACGCGTTCCCTCTATCCGCGATTACCTTCGCTCCACGCCGCTCCACTGCCTCTCCCTGCGGCGCCTTCGGCCACACGTTTTCCCCGTATTCGATCTCAACCCACCCCCACACGTCTTCTCTCCCCTGAGCCAACGTCCAGTGCTGGCTCCCCTTTTTGTACTACGCATCAGTACTGAGCCCGACCTGAAGCGCCGATTCTCCTGCCTTCCCGGCCCCTGTTATTTTGATCTCACTAGACAGTGCGCCAGCTGTTTCTATCCGTGTTTGTGGTTAAATCACATGTAGCCTACGCAGAGTGTCGACCCGACGCCGATATTTCTTGAATATACGTCCGCCACAGCCTCTCCGCTTCGCGCAGACGCCCACCTCGCACGGAATGCTTCTTTCGTATACGTATCTTTCTCTTCGCTCACTGGCGGCCCTCTTGCATCGATGCGCGCTGCTTGAGTGCATTCAACTCGGATCTGGATCGGTTTCTGGAAGCCATACATCATCACTTATGGCGTCTGCCGTGGCCACGATGTTCAGGTCTTTTCTCTCCCAGCTCTATCAGACACAATTCAACACTAGTTTCGTCCATCAGGTAAGCCTGAAATTCCTCCAACCATTAGCTCTACATTACGCTCACAAACACATGGTCGAACAGCGGCATGCAAGGATTCCCTCCACAAATATTTGCCCTATAATCGACAGGATCGATCCCTTGGGAGAAACTCAGAAAATTGCCCAAATTACCCCGTCTCATCTCTCCCCCGGCGAGATCACTGCAAATGGTCACCGTTACTTTGAATGTACGCGCGGGTTTCCATGTACCAGGTACGCCGCAAATTCCTCCAGTTTTCGGCTCTATATTCCGCTTGCCACTAATACCTATTTTTAGTGTCCTCTAGGAATCGCCTGCGCTATTATCGCGCTATAATCGACGGAATCGATCACCAAGGGCGAAAATCTTAGAAAAACCGCGCAAGTTACCTTATCCCATCGCGCTCCAAATGATGTCGCTGCGTATCCACTTGATTGGGGGAGGTTTTTTCTTCATGTCCTAGAACATGGATTAGAACGTTTGACGCCGGCGGTCGATCTCACATGTGACGACCTTTGATCACATGTTCCATTCGCGTCATTCATACAGCGAATATCTTCGAGCTTCGTACACGTGGTTGGGGAACTGCGAAAGTGACGCGACGAACGATGGATGACGAGCCGCGGAATGGGAGAGTGGAAGCCATCCCACTACATGCCAGTTCAGCGCATCCGCATCCGGTCCCCGCACGCCGTCGTACTCAGCGCTCTCTGACCCTATCCTTCGTTCATCTTGGGCACCGCCCGTCGTTATACCGCCACCATCGAGAAAGTCAGAACTGTGATGTGCTCCCCCGGATATATGCGCGTTCCTCGCCACCTCCGCCTCTGTGCGCCTTCTCCTTTACTCTCTCTATGCCGCCCGCGCGTATCTCTCACCTGCGCATCCGAACGTACGTTCTGCAGCTCATTCGAGGGGATCCGATGTCGGTGGGCAGCCCTTCCTATCTCGAAAAAGATCGAACGGTTGATAGTCGCTATGCTACCCGTCCACCTCTGCCTTGCGCTCCTCTGGCTCGCCTGGCCGTCTCCATTATCCGCACGATGCTGCGCTAGGCTACTGAGCTTCAGCTGGTACAAGCTGCTGCACCTGCCTCGCTGGTCCCTGCCTGTTCGACGTCCGATCTTCATGTTGGGATCCCGCGCTCGCTCTGCGTCCTCTGTGTCCTCAACCGGGATTCATTCGAGAGATTTGCATGCCAGGCCGAAGAGAGTCGCCCGCGGCCCTCAATGTCACTGACTTTGGCTCCAAGGCGCGATTCCAGCGTTTATTCTATGGCGCGCACGTCTCGCTCTCTGATGATATTGTGTGCTCTGCTGTTGTATAGCAGACTGGAACACTCGTTCGGAATACATGCTCTATATGTGTAAGGCTGAGCGCAAGCTGAGCGTGCACTTCTCGCCCGCGGGGCGCCGTGCCATTCGTGCGTTATCTGTATTGTCGCTCATGTTACGCAGTATAAATTGCTAACTGAGTCAATTTATCCCCGCATGCATTAATTCTAGTATCTTGTGCCCTTATTTGGGCATGCGCGCTTAAAAAAAACGCACGTAGGTGCGTGCGCGCACAAGAGAGATAAAAATAGTGAAGTACCGTGAGAACAGCCTTCATATGGCAACCGCCTCTGGATTACACACAGCCAAACACCACCCTCTGGACTGACCCGACGCTGTCTTTTGACTCTTTTCATCAACTTTTCATTCCCCATTCCTCAGTACATTGTCCGGCACCTTCGCTCGCTGCACGCCTACAAACGATAAATGTAAATTTTAAACCATACACGGCCCACACGACGCATAGTTTATGGTGGACAGTCCCAGGATGCTACGACGCGCCATCCACCTCCCTCGACTATCCAATCTGAGTGAGCACCACCTTCATCCTCGTTACAGGCGTATGTATCTGGTCCCCCTGCGCGACTAGTTACGTCTCCGCTGGTACACGCCGTGTGACGCTTGCTGATAACACCCAGAGCCTTCCCGCTGGGCGCCGACCATCGTTCTATCGCCTTCTCGCACCCGCCGATTACCCTTTCACGCGGTTTCATATGCATGGCTTCCGACCATCCGCCCGCACCGCGCTCATATCACTCTGGGACCACCTACCAAATTTAGCCCTCCTCCAATTCTCATCCCTCTTCACGGACATTCCCGGACAGCATATATGGACGTGTCCCACTCGCCCACGGCGCCCTTCCCTCAGCTCCCCTTCCCCTTGGCTCGCCCTACGCCCCCGTGCGCGTCGCCGTCCCGCTCCTCCTTCGAAGCTCCTCGTCATTCTTCCCAATCGATCTCCACCACGCACGTTCAGCGCTGTCACAGGTCTCCTCCTTCCGCACCTCCCTTCGCTATATCTATGCCGTCCGTCTGTACCTCCCGCCTTCCCCTTCTTGCGTCGCTTTCGCCTCCCGCGCGCCTCCACATGCTAACTCCCGTACCAGGCGTGGATATTCTAGCGCTCGGGAGCCTTCAGCATGCTGGGAATACGTGGCGCTTCGCCCTAGTATGCACCCTTTGAATCAATGAAATTATCGGGCCTTGTTTTGCTTCGAAATCTCTCGTATACGTGGTTAAATTGGTACGTTGCTTGGCTATCTATGGGATGCAGTACTTTCTGACAGTACAGAGCGCCCTTCTCTCCTTACGTTGCTTGCCTGCTGGACGCCATGCCTCCGGCTCGACTCGACTCACTCGACCTCCATCGCTCTCGCCTCATATATGCGCGTTTCTGGCTCACCAGCATACGACACGCGGTGACGTACGCCGGTCGTTCATCCATATGTATGAAATCTATCTGCATGCGTAATCTTCTGGCTATTCGCTTTTTGGGTGTGTCTATGGCTGACCGCACCGTTTCATTTACAGCGTCGTCCGTATATCTTCGAGTGACCTGGCCCGTGTAGCGTCCTGATAGCCCTGCTGCCCATCCTCTTCCGAGCATCCACTCATAATTTCTCGCCACGCTCTTGCCTCTCACCAGATACCATCATGCCTTTTTCTAGCGTATTGTCACTGGGAAATACTTTGTATTATTCGGAGATTTGCTTTATCGACGAGCGGACCTCGCATTTGTCCTGTCCGCCCGTTCCTGACGGCGACACCACCGATGCATATGCTCGCGTTTATGTACCGCATGAAGGGGGCCTATGCTGCACACGGAAGCTTTCGCCACGGCAAGCACGGTGTGTTCTAAGCTTCCATCCATATCGCGCGTGCCCTGACCAAGCATATAATGCACAGACAGCGTCGATGGTACCATTCTGCGGCGTCTCGAGCGAGTCAGAATACGTCGTTTTGCGCTTGTAGCGCGGGATAAAATAATGAAGCATATACATAACTCTATACGCATCGGCGCGAGACGCCTCAGGGGTGTTTATCTGTTTCAAATATTAGTAGCCGCGAATGTACTTACTTACAGAATCCAGGGACGAGGCGTGTGTGCGCGAGGTTGTAGTCAATGTATACATCGCCGCGAGCGATACGGAAATGCTACTTATGTCTGTAAGTATGTCAATGGTCGACTACGAGACTTGACAGAGAACACGATGTTTAATCGATAACCTTGGAACAATAAATAGGATATATTACACCGCTGGGCAGTGTAGATGTATAATTAGCATGGCCATTCTCATGGCTTGACAGGTTACTCACAATGAGGCTGTGAGTAGCCTCGTGCATGGCGCACACCTTCCCACCCACCTCATCGTCGTACTCTGAGGATCACCTCTGAATGCCCTACCGCGATTCACAACAATCTGGCGGAGTCGTTCAGGCCGGCGATGGTGGTTCCGTGCAGCACAACCATGCTCAAAAAATCCACAATTGTCATGAAGCAGACGGTACGCCGTTCATACAATTTTGTACCATCCAGTGTTAAAAGATGACACTGGACACAGATGGTTTCAAGCATCTGCTAGCGCATGTCGCCACGTCGGCATATGACTCCCCAGACCACGTTGATGCTCCTAAATGCCATCCGAATACCCGAAAAGCGGTATTGGACGATATTATGAACTGGATTGTCCTCACGGTCGCTAGAACTCAATGGATCCTTTTGCTTAACGGTGCCGCCGGGGCAGGAAAATCCGCAATCGGTCGATCTATCGTGGATTTGTGCATCAACAGGAACATCCCCATCGCTCGCTTCTTCTTTTTCCGAACCGATTCTACTCGTAACAATGTCACCTCTCTCGTCGCGACGCTTGTTTATCAACTATTTCAACGAATACCGGACTTGGAGCCCATAATTATACCCAGAATCAAATCAGATCCGCTTATCTTCACAAAATCTCTGAAAACGCAGTTCGAGTTTCTCTTATTCGATCCACTACGGGAACTCAAGCGTCTCTCCACCCGTCTAAACACATTGGTTCTCCTTTTCGACGGTGTGGATGAGTGCGACAGAAAAGATGAACAGGCCGACCTCATTCGCATTGTCGCTGATTTCGTGCAATCTGATAGTTTCCCCGCAATAGCATTCTTCGCAAGTCGAGTGGAGGATCAAATTAGCACCGTTTTCAGGTCTTCCTCTGTCTCAAATATCACTCTACGTTTGCCTTTGGATGACCATTACCTCCCAGAGCATGATATTCGTGTATTCCTCAATGATTCCTTCAATGAAATAAAGCGCACACATCCATTCGGTCACCTACTCAGCGATAACTGGCCTGAAGCTTCCGATGTACAAGAAATTATCCAGAAATATTCGGGTCAATTCATTTATGCGTCAGTTGTCGTGAAGTTTTGCGCTATGCTAGATCTTCATCCTGAGCATCAGCTCAAAATTGTGCAAGGCCTTCGACCCCGCGGCGCGCTTACTCCGTTTGCACAAATTGACGCATTGCATCGACACATTTTCTCGCAAGTTCGAGATCGAGAACTCACATATCTTATTTTGGCATCGTCGCTATTAACGCAGTCAATTTATCCGTCCGTGGCAGATTGCGCAGATTTTTTGCGGCTTCAAGTGGCCGATATTCACGTTGCGTTAGCTTCCCTCCAGTCGGTTGTAGACTGTACAAGTGGCGAAGACATCCATTTTCTTCATGCATCGCTTCCAGACTTCCTCTTCGACAGAGATCGCTCCCTAGAATTTTATCTTCATCAACCTTTCTGGTCTACAAATTTGTCAGTGTTGGCGCACAAGTTTGTGATGTCGAGGGGTGATCGAAGTATACCTGCAATATTAATATTGGATTGATCTCATTTTTTATGATTTTACAGGCTACATTCCATCTCATATGTATCTTGCCGAAGCAGAAGGAAGTCCGGAACTGCGAGATCAGCTACTCGCGTACAATCCAGCCAAGATTATAAGTTATCCCCTCATAAATTTATCAGGGTACCTCGGTTACGTTCAGAGATTAGTGCGTTTTTTCAAGGTCCATTTTTCAAAAATTCTCAAAAACATTTAGGACTTCGGTGACGGCCCAGGTGGTATTGTTTATCAGCAACACCTATACACCATTGTCCGCTATGCCAGTCGGAAAGTACCAGAAGAGCTAGATGATCTACGAGAAGAGCACAATATCTCACCCATTCTCCAGAAAATTAAGTGGGAGTCTCGCAAAGAAAATTTTTTGACACCTCTTAGGGCATTGAAGATGGGATGGAAATCCGTGAAGCAAACACAGAGATGGTAGGCATAAGGCCCGGAGGTGAGATACCGCGAGAGGATGGGGGGATGTTGTCTCGGCGGCGGCCAAAAGCAGGCATATCGAGGCTATTAAGGAAGTGGTAGAATCGGAGGCTTGTTTGTTTCACAAATTAATACTGGTCGGATCACTCTATTCTGTACGTACTATGAAGCGCAGAGGAATGAGAAGCCGAGAGCCAGCCCGCAATCGAGCCACTATTGTATTGACATGAGAAAATGAATATAGGCGCGTGAATCGACACTCGGAGGCGATTGATGCGCTGTGCGCAGTTAATATGTTCCAGCATCAGACTGGCGGTACCCTGCGCCCAGTCGACGCCAGGCAGAGAAGCGCGGACAAGTCTGGCGGATTTCCTTACGCAGGCGAGACCGGAATTGATTCTGAGTGACTCGACCGCATAGAGGATTACGACGACGTGGTTGGCGAGCCGGGTGACACTTGAGAGTGCTCGAGGTGGCGCTGATTTATATCTAGAAATATGATCAAATTGGGTGGGGTATGCGCGAAGTTACAATGGACAATGGTGATGAGCGAAGCAGCGTTGGTAGGTCGAGGGCCCAGGACCGCAGGGCACGGTGAGTAGTGTACAAAGATGGAAGTATGCGCACAGATCCGTAAATTAGTCCCGCGGTCTGGATGGATGAGGTCCACGGGCACTATCGCGGTTTGGGATATACGCAGGCATGTGCAGAACTGAAAAGAGATCATTTAATTGTCAATTTTCACTCGTGTGCGGTGCGTGTTCTGGGAATTTCAAGCGATTGGTGGACGTTGGTCGGTACCACGTATCAAAATATACAGCCAGCTGGAGACGTCGAGGGTATATTCGAGTCATGAGGGTGGTCACATACGGCGTGGGTGGACGAGAGGTACGTGCAGAAGGTAAACGTGCTGAATTATGGCGTTTGAGGCCTGTATGTTGAATTAGGCGGGGGCGAAGCGATGCGACAGGCAAAGGCCACTTGGTAAATAACAAATGGCGTGTGTTTGGAGATCCGGATGGAAAAGCGACGAAGTGAAGCAATACACTTGGACGGGGATGGAAAGACATTTTCTCGAGAGGGACAGGTAATTTTGATTGTAATTGTTTAAGTGGACTGTCGGTCGTCAGAGAGCACTGCGCGGTGTAGAGATGAAGAAGAAGACATATAACAGAGATAGAACCGCCGTTTCGCTTGTACGAATGGGCTATTCTACATTTACATAGCACGAGGATGATGTTGTCGGTTCCAGTGATGTGCCGGTTAAGGAACTATTCTCACAGTTAAGAACGGTTACGCGTTGGTTAATAACAGTTATTGGTGTGATGGGAACTATAACTTTTAAAGCCGAATATGGTATCCGTTAACCAGCACGTTCGGCACTCGTCGCGAACAGTGATAAGTCTTCCTCAAAAAGCCTTCTGAGACATACAGAGGGTGCATATAATATTATAAAACAAATTGCAGACAGGCCGTGCAAATAATCGGCTCAAAAATCAAGCGCAGAACGAACTTAGTTGTGCATCAATGGGCTAATAGTAATGCAGTCGTATGAGAAATTATTAGAGCATGCGGACGCTCACACGAGAGAGTCAAGATGTAAGAGTAAGAGGACTTTAATTGAATGTGGAGGAGCATAGGCGACAACTCACTGGTATCGGCTTGCTCTCAGTCTGTCAATACTTGATATGGTGGGATGGACGAGGCAGTGGCACAGGTTTTGCCCAGGATGTGGCCGGATGGACCGAGGCGGAGCTTATCTGTCTTTAGCGGATAGAAAAGAAGCGTAGAGTAGTGGTAGAAATGAGTGTGCCGAGCGACGAGCGGCAGGGAAATAAAAATAGTCCCACCGTGAGACCATGCCAATTATGGCAAATGCTTCTGGATCACACACAACCAAAGCTCTCTACGAAAACTTGAACATGCTCGACGGTTCAAACGTTCGAGTTGTCCTTTCATTCCCCCTTCGGAACACGCTACCCACCGCGTCCCCATCCTGCGCGCCGCTGTGTACTGGCCATTCTACTAGGCTTGGACCTCTCAGCGCGTATGCCGCCGCGGAGCTTTCAGCATGGTATATATGCTTGCATAAATGGTGGTGCGCAGCGAGTGGTCGACGGGCACCGACCCAGTTTTCTTACTAATATCTGTCCCATTCAATAATATGTGTGTACGTTCTGAGTAATCCGGTGCGTCTTTCATTCAATTCACGTCATACAGCGCACTCTGAAGATCCCCCCGCAGGTGGCGTCGTTATCCCATCGCCGCTGTCCCACTGGAAGCTGCTCATCGATATCATGCCTTTTTTCTGGCACCTGGCGCGTCTGCATGAATGAACTTCATCCAGACCACCTGAAGAACCCCCCCAGGAACGTTCTCACTACTCCACTGGCCTGCTGAATACCGCCCATCAAGCTGTCAACTTCACGGACCGGCCGCCGCCACCCGCTCCGTCCCGCTCACCTGCGGAACCTCCAGAACGCTGGACGCTCCCTTGTACGCGTGCCTCCTGCCCACTCACGCCGCGCTACGCCGTCCCTTCCGCACGCCTTCTCCTTCGCTCTCCCCCGCATCGCCCTCCCACGCCCTCGACCACATCGTCCCCTGCGCTTTCAATTTCAGTTGTCACCCTCTCGGGCTCTACGCAGTCAATCCTGTGGCCTCACGCCCATCTCCTCCGAATGCTCATCCGCTCCCCCGCATATATCCGCGTCCCCCGCCAGCCCCACGTCGCGCCGTCTCATATCGTCCAATCTCTCCACGCCGCTCGCTGTCATCTCCCCCACGCTCATCAAACCTCTGATTGTCCACATCCTCTGCACATTCGAATCAATAATGCCGCATGCGAGACTTGCTAAGTTCCTCGGCTTCTGCACACCTGCTCCCACGCTCGAATGCGGCTCCATTTCCCCCGTGCTTCTGATCTCTGAGATATCCTGCTCAGCCGACTGACCGTCTTCTCGATTTTCTCATATCTGCGCACGTCACGAACTGAGCATTCGCTCTACCTGGATAGGGCTTATCTCTACGTTGTCATCCTGTATCTCGACGCACGCGGGACATTGTTAACCGCAAGACCTATCTATGTACAAGGTGTCGATGTGTCGCACGCTTGCGCTATTGATGTTGGGTCGGCGCTGCCTCCCGGCTATCGACTATCAAATTCCCTCGATTTCCTGCTTAGTCATGACGGAGAACCCGCTAAGCGTCTCCAGACCGCACCGGCAGCGCACTGTCCCTGCGCCATTCCCTGCGACAGGTAGTCATGAGAGGACATACAAGTTTATCAGCTCAACACGCGCGAGGCGCGTCTCTTCGTTGCGTGTCCTTCCTTTTCCCTGCTGTGCGATTCTGCGCTGCGTCTTCTGTCGTGAGGGTTCTACTTATTGGTTCGGACCTGGATTGATTATTATTTAAACGCATACGCGCGGACGACACTGACAGTCCTTCGTTTTTGCGCTGCCACATCGCTCTCTTTGCGATCAATAGATCTTCTTTGATTGAGGTCCCGGAACATGTGCATGTAGGGCCTTGATTGATTACATATACCGTGCGATTATGGGACTATTTCTCCTACAGGACATGCACTCCGGACAGGCGATCCGAGGTTGGGATACGCTGAGTGATACGGAGCAGCTCGCGCCTGATGAGTGAGTACTAGTGAGTGCCCGAATGTTGGTGTGTACCAGGCTAGGCCGTAGGCCGTGGTTGGGCAAGCTGGCGGTGCTGGCGCCGGTCTGAATCGGGATGATGGGGTGAAATAAGGAGTATTATTTCGCGTTACCACGAGAGAATGGCTGTTCAATGTACAATGCTTCCGATGCAACGTAGCTTCAATAATAGCCCATGAGAGAATGGCAGAGCGAGAGAAGACAGTTGACGTACCACGGGGGTCCTACTAAACTCTATAGAAGCTTTGTGAGATTTTAAACAGTCTGAAAAGGTGATGGAACGCGCCCTATGGTGCTCTGATAAACACCTGAGTGGGCAGCGTTAGTATATCGAAGTGGATGAGGATCACTGTACCCATTTCGATCTGGGTATCATTACACGCACATAATATCAGTCGTCTATCTTGGGAGTGCGTGTTCAACGTGAACGTGGGCGTCGAGCATCGCAGAAATCAGAGAAAGACGCCTAGATCGAGTCGTCGTGCGAACGACCCAAATATAGCAATGCCTTCTGGTCCACTGCCGCCGTCTTCTCCAACGCTATAAAAACTCGATCACCTGCGCTGACTGCCTGATAGGATCCATCCACTATACCGTCTTATGCGCCACCGCTCATCCAATTATACACATCCCCCTCCGGGTTTTCTAGGTACCTCCAGGTTATTTTCGTGCTCCCCCGCCCAGCCAACGCCTCGCCTCGCGCACCATCGACGGCATGCCTAAGATGACGATACGCGTACCGGTGCGCTGGACGTACGCGGGTAGCTCCAGCTGTATTCATACACGATAAGGACAGCGCATATACATCTGATTCTCAGATAAAACCAGCTGGGGCGTGTTTAACCTGCGTGATTTCCAAATGACACTGAGCGCGAAATATATATAGATATATGTGCCACTTTCCTCGAACTCCAGAGCCTCTCGCCACTTATCTGACGTGTAATAAACCGCGAGCGGCGCAGAAAAATGCATTTCAACTCCTTGTATTGAAATCGTATCTCCGAGAACAGTAGAAAATGAATGTCCATCCATACTCGTATTTGACGTTGGCAGCCGCCCGACAACAAATCGAACGAGCCCAGACGCATTGAGTACATGTATCCATTGTAATCAGTGATCACCCATTGAGCGGATTAAGCACCACGAGAGATGATCACGAAGCTGAGCGGCTCATTTCGGCCATTGTCCATTTGGCAATGAATTTTTATACATCGCAGGTGGAAAGAAAGAAATGAAATCGGCGCCTGAGCCTGCTGCTACTGATCTAGCTACTAGAAGGATTTGAATCGGACATAAAATTTTACTTGTTCTACTCTACGCAACTTTTTGCATTGATTCATGGAAAATCTATCGACGCTTCACATACATGATCCATCTCGCGTACCCCTTCCAGCCCCCATTCACATCCCGCGGTGACATTCATGGCACCAATATGCGAACCGCACATGAACGCAAACACCATAGCCCCACATGCGTGTCCGCACCGACAGTAGCCGTCCGCACGTGTTGCTCGACGCTCAGCCGAAAGGCAGATCGCGTCTGCCCAGCCGCAGGCCGGCTGACACGCTCTCCGTTTTCCCATAAGCACGTCGTCCAACTGGTCTCGCTGACGAAGTGGGGAAAGCTGATGGTGGCGTGCGGCGACCAATCGCGTCTGTCAACGGCAAATAGAGATGGCCTTCGCGAACAGCACGCTATTTGCGCGTCATGATATGTGGACAAACCCGTGATACGACCGTGTGTCGTGTACTAATTTGATGGATTTCTGATACTTTAAGGGACAGATGATATCATCGTCTGTTATCTTCAGGTTCGAACGAGAGACGGAAAAGCGACCCTGCCATCCTTTCGGGTATAATTTGTGGGTGCAGAGTCTTAACTAGGTGTGCTGGAGTGCACTGGGATCTACATTACGCTCTGTGCGGATGTGAAGCGTTGGCGACTCGGACTAGATGCGTATGAGACACAGCTTTCTCCGTGATATGCTTAGTACCCAGCTGATAGTACAGTCTCGCCTCCCAGACACATTGTTTCTAAAAGCAGGCCAGCATTGATCTCATACAGCATAGAACTACAATTTATTACAAATTAAATAAGCCAGCCGAACGGGCTATTCCAGCGTATATACATAGCACCCAGTCTGAGATAATAAACAGCCCACTCCCCTCTCTAAGATGCCTTCCCTTTCTCTTTATCTAGACGCTCCCCGTTTTTGTGCTCTGACTCGATGTCCCCGCCCCCGATCATGTACACCCGATTGACGCCAGAGAGAATCTCAGACGTGTCCCCGTGCGAATCCTCCGCGTGGAACTCAAGGCCCGAGACGGGCGCTATTCCCGAGCGCGCAGCATCGCTAGCCGATATGAGGGCGACACGGGCGACCATTGATGTCGACGCCACGCCCTACAAAATCAAACGCAATCAGCACGCTGCGACACAGGCCAAGATGTTCCGAACTGTCGACGCACCGCGACTATAGGGAAGATATAGAATAGGTAATCATCCGTGGCGATGAGGATCCACACGTTCGTTGCCGTCTCCGGGACGACCGTCTCGATGGCGTACCACAGCGATATAATCGCGTACGCCGCGGCGGACTGGATGAGGACGTCGATGACCTTTCCGAACGTTTTCCTCGCACGGTTGAGTGGGTCCTTCCCCGAGAGCGAGTAGATGCGGTAGGCGATTAGAGATGCGGTCAGGCTTGTCGTTGACGCGGTGATGAAGAGCGCAGCGCCAATGAGGTCGTTCAGAGTGTTCACCGCAGCCTGTGTCGTAGGGTTGAGCTTATCTACAAGGAGCAGGATGATGGCAGAAATATATATCGCTGTAAAGCGCGTCAGTATTCAAATTAACAAGAATTTGAGAAGTTTTACATGTCTCTGTGAATAAAAGAAACAATGATACAGACACGACACGGAGCGAGCCGTCCCATACGTTGTAGCACCTCCATATCTAGATAATCGATAAATCAACGAGAAGTAAATAGAGACCCGGGAAAGCTTACCAGCAGCCCATCGGCAAGAACGGAGGTAAAGAGGCCACAAAAATCGTTAAACAGAGTCTGCCACGCAGGTTCGAGGGCGGAGGCAACAAATGATGTAAACCTCGATGCATCATTGTTGACCAGGTCCACTTTTACTTCTGCCCATTGTACTGAGGTCTGGGCGAGGGTGATCATGAACATAGCCGTGATCGCGCAAAGAACAATATTATTTCGTGTGCTTTTTTTCGTCACTGAGAGGTAGTACTTGAAATATAGGCATAAATGTAAATTAGGGTTATTCACTCACCGTAGATGTACACGGTGCCCAGATATACCACCGTGTAGATACCTGTAAATAAATGCCAATTTATCTTGCGTGTTCAACTTGAACTTATTCGTAGCACGCACCCAACATCAAGCTAGTCGCCATCGCGGAATTGAATATCGAGTTGAGCACGATGAGCTCATCGCCCGTAGTAGGTGTAGGGATCTCGCCGGACATGGCTGTAAGTCTAGACGTACCCACTTTTCGTTGAACCTTCGGCTCGTGTTAAATACCTTACCAGCAATATGTTCCGTATAAATGCCATGGGTTCTTTGGCTGTCAATCAAAGGTGTCATGGGCCTACCTTGGGAACTGCAAGTCATGCTCTCACAATATGCAGACATTCGAAAATGTTCAATGTCCGACCGCAACATGATATCTGTAAAGAAGAACTTCTTTTACAACTTCAGATGCAATTCAGATGTTTACCCATAAAACTGCTTATCCCTCTGGATACATTGTATTCGCGCTATTGACTTGAGCCCACGCCGCGACATATACGGCCACTTACGCGGCATTTATGCGTCATTGACAATGATAGGGATTTGACGTGTGCGACCATTTACGCCGGTAAATAGTCGGCCTTTGTTAATTATAGAATGCGTGGGTCGACACGAGCTGCACACCCATTCTCCAGTGATACATGCATAAGAAAGATAAGGAACTATTCTTGATTGAAACCGCATCAGCGCCGGCAGAACACCTTCCTGCATTGGAAAATATGGGCGGCGAGGCTCTGTTCTGGTGAAACGGGAGAGGGTGGGTGATAAAGAAGTATGTCAGCGTGGTGCTGGGAGAATTTGGCTTGCTTCCTACGCCGATAGACTCCGTGCCTTAAGTATACGGTGAAAGACATCTGTATGGTATGTACTGTGCTGCTATCAGCCTCTGAAGAACCCTCGTTTCCTGAAGGGAAATCATTTGAACATTTGAACGCAGAACCCTTGAATCTGTCTAGATGTTCGACCCGCGGGCCCGTCAGATGTCCCCTTGGCGCAGACCAGCCAGGCACACGCTGTCTACACAGAGAATCACGACGGGCATACGCTTGACAGATCGACATGTCCCGTAAAAGCCTGAACTGTCGTTGCCATATCAGAAGTAGGCAAGGCTTTGCACCAATACTGCGGGGTGTGACTTGCTGTACTTTTATGTCGCACGCGGTACCGCAAAATGATGGTCTACTGGCACATCAAGGAAGACCGGCATTTATAGGTACTTATTCAGAGCTGCTCCTGTATTCTCTCGACCTATCAATCCATCAACATACTGGCACGGCGTACCGCACAAGAACAAAACCGAATAGCCCCCCTTCTCACGAGGAGCGCTGCGTCACAGCGGCTGAATTCACACTCCCGTGCTGAGTTACAAGCTCTAAGCATAGGTAATGTGCTCGTTGATTATGCTAGTCCCCACTAACACCGTCAATTGCTGCCCCGGTCTGTACCTCATGGTTTTACGATGACACTGTAACCTGTTGCAGAAATAAACCAGCGAAAGCGATGCAACAATCCCCGTACAGCCTGCAGTATACGCCAGTCACTGTTGATCCACATGCCATAACCCCACAGTACAATCAAATACTTGCTAAGCGGTCATATCCTGTCGTCTACGGTGCATAGGTGATCATCGCAGCTCAAGCTAAATGGTTAAAATGTTTAAATCTTCAACGTTCCAGGTTCAACCTCTGACATCGTGAGAATTGTGAGGAATATTCACCTAATATCTCCGGAAGCGTCGTCGGGTATTTGTCTCTACAGAACATTTTCAATCAGTGCGCTGGTCTTCAATTTCGGTGATTTCGTACATTGGCGCGCGGAAGATGTTGTATCCAATTGAACGATAAACTCGAAAATGGAACAGCAGCCGGAGCTGTGCTGCAAAACTACAACAATTGGGCCCTTTGTCGATAATCAGACAATCATTCCCTATTGGCAATAGGGAATAATATACGTTCTTACTCACTTTGATCGACGGACGGGGAATGGAGTATCTAAAGTTTAAATGTTTTGTTGAAATTATGCATTGAAAAGAGAACTGGTATATTTTATGGCAATCTCCCGCGTACGTTTGATTGAAACATGCGTATTTCTATTAGTGTACCAGGAACTATTAGTGTTCCGTATAAAAAAGGATGCACCGACAATCAAACGACAATCACGGTGGAAGCGGCTGATGAACCGAAACAAAGTTGGGCTATGTCTTCAATGTATACGTAGTCACGTCCGGGTGTACACAAGTACAAGGCCCAAGCAGTAGCGCCGTATCTGGCATGTGCTTTGGGTGAACCGGAGCGAGGATGATTATTTCTTATGCGATAGAAAATATGTGTAGAATAATTTTCGAGACGACTAATATGTGCCCGCGCATTCAGCAAATGCAGGATTCGACGTGGAGGAGTTGTGGAGGAGAGCACGCCCGGCGAAGTGCGGCAGGTTGGCGGAACAGGCCTGTTATGGGTAACTTATGGCAAGTGCTTTGAGATTACACAGAACCAAATACTGGCCCAGCGAAAACTTGAACACGCTGAGCCGCTTGATGTTGTTTTCCCATTCCCCTCTCCACAGCACACCCCCGCCGTCGCTCTCTGCGCGCGTCAATGTGCTAAAAATGCTACCAGACATGGATCTTCCGCCGCGTATGTCGCCCCGGAGTCTCCAGCATGGTACCACTGCTGGCATAAATGGTGTAGTTACGCAGCGAGTGGGCAACGCGCTCCATTCCAGCTCCCCCACATTTCTATCCTTTTCAATACCACCCAAAGTTCGGTATAAGCGTACTTTCTGAGTAACCCGGTAGGTTATTTACACGTCCACATCATACAGCACACTCTGACCCCCCGCAGGCGGCTTCGTTCCCTTTGCGCAGCTGGCCTACTGGAAGCTGCTCATTGATATCATGCTATTTCCCTGGAACCTGGCGCGTCTGCCTGAACCAACTTCATCCAGGCTGCCTGAAGAATCCTTCAGAAATGCTCTCGCTACGCCTCTTGGCCGGCTGAATACCGCCCATCAAGATATCAACCTCACGTACCTACCGCCTCTATCTTCACCCGCTCGATCTAGGTTGTCCGGCGAATTCCTGAAGATGCTGGATCCTCACCTCTATATCCATCTTTCGCCCAGCCACGCCACGCCACGTCATATCCTCCCGCCTTCGCTTTCGCACGCCCCAAGCGTTGCCCTTTTACGCATTCGACCGCACCTTCTCGAACTTTCAGCTATCGCCCTCCCGCATCCCACTCGGTCTATCCCGCCAAACCACGCCTGTCACTTCAGAATGCTGATCCATCCCGTGCATATATCCGTGTCCCCCGCTCGTCTGCGCCTCGATGCGTCATCCCGTCCGCCCTCTCCACGCCGCCCGCGTGCATGTCCCTCGCAGCCATCAAGCCTCCGATCGCCCGTTTGCTCTACGCATTCGATTCCAATCAATGCCGCATCCACAACTGGTCGCTCACGGCGCGTCGTACGCCACTGGTGAATATCTCTGTTTGGTATAATTCCGGACGACGGGAAGTGAGCAGGTCGCCGACGGTACGCCTAAATCTATCTACGACTGCCCGTGTACTGAATATACGTGTAACTGGATAGGGATAGTACTCGATACCTTGGCCAGTTATAGGACGCCGCCTCTCTCAGAGTCTCTGAATTAATGTTAGTCCATAGTGAGTATTCCATCTCGCCCATATACGCCGTACGGCCCTCACTGACATCCCGCATTCTCTCTTCCAGTCTCGCCAACCGTGCTGTCTTCGCGATTTTAATGAGTGTCGACCCCGTCGTTTCTCTAAGCATATCCGCACCTTCCCTCAGTACAGGTATGCGTGTCTTCCGCCCGCCCACGCAGTCTCATTCAACGCGCCATTGAACTTCGGTCACCCTACACCGGTTTTCTGAAGATCCGTCGCACTGTCGTACCCATCGCCTATTCTGATCGCACGCATCGTCCCTCCAGTTGCTCTCGGTGCCGCCGACCGACCGTCTTTTTATATCGCTCATCCTAGGTTTCTCAACTACCGGACACCTGCTTTCACTTTGAAGTGTTGCTCTATTTATCTGTGCTTCTGATCTCCGAGATATCAGCGCCTATCGCTCCTGCTCAGCCGACTGCCCGTCTTCTCGATTTATTCATAGCTACGCACCTGCTCAATCCGCATTCGTCACGTACTGAGCATTTGCTGTTCGCGGATTTGGCCTACCTCTACGTTGTCCCTCCAGCGCCCGCTAATGGCTGCGTCATCTCTGATCTGTTGTTAACCGTAAGCACTATCTACAAGGTGTTGATGCGTTGGACGCTCGTGCTATCGATGTAGGGTCGGCGCTACCTCTCGGCCATTCAGGAAGCACTGGAGTCAAAACAATCAGTCAGAAAGAGAGCAGAGGACAGACTCAGAAATTGGAATAGAGTAGCATTAATTTGATGATTTGAATTGCATTTGAATAGGCTGAAGCAGTGGAACTAGGCCGCAACTACAGTGCTTTGCATATGAAACTGCCAAACGAAATCGTGAAAAATATGTTTGTACAACTTTGCACGCGAGTGATGTGACA
>JAEKIV010000331.1:0-16372 GCA_016801325.1 Hypholoma fasciculare
CCCGTCTCGTGCACGGGTGATGCCGTCTATGTACCGTTTTCTAGACGGCCGTACCCGTACCCGGGACGGTTGGCAGCCCTAGTATCAACTTCATTCCAATGGGATTCGTACTACATCTTAAACAGTGCTAACAGACTGATGAAACCTCCGGAATACAATTTCTTGCGTGTAATTAGCCCGTATTAACTCTGTGGGCATCGTTGACTGGTTCCAAGAAGGGGGCGAACCGGGTGGAGAGTTTGATACGACTTTCATCCGACTATTCAGGGCAGCGACCATCGAGTTGGAATATATCTTGGCTATGATGAGAACTGTAATCTGGTAATATGGCTTATGCCCTTGGTAAAGCGGTGTATGGCTCGGAATAAAGGCCAGGGCCACAGTTGTAACGGAGAAAAAGGCTGAAATGGCACCCACGTCAGCGACCAATGAATTATCAAAATGCAGCGTCCGTGAGCTGACCTGTGATGAATCCAGTTTCGATGGTTATACGCGTTAGTCTTTGGACGAGATTTTGCGTCTGTCGATATTCTGTGTCCAATTTTTTCAGCTATTAAATGAACAATTAGATTTATCTATTATGATTGGACACAGTTTAAATTGCACGACCATCAAAAATTCGACGCACATAGTACACCATGATGATTGCAATTGTTGTATCGCAGACAGCGCTGCTTACTCCCCAGATCTAGAATCAGCACTTGTGTCAGATAAAGAAATAGTTCGGTCTGTTAGAGTAATATTACGCCAGCGGTAATCAATGACGCCTTTGTTCCCAATAAACTGAAAAGATATTTTGCCGCTCTTGCTTGTATCGTTGTTGATATACCTGCCCCGAGTTGTACAATAGAAAGCTACATTTATATAGGAAGTCATTAAGCGATATAATATGCTGATACCAGATTATCTCGTACCGTGGCAATCACACTGACAGCAAATTTTGACTTGGTGAGGATGGCGACGCGGTAGCAATAAAACGCTTGCGTAAGAAAGGCAACTGCAATTTTTCATGAAAAGATATAATCGGTTTGAATACTTTTAAACATACTAGAGCCTGTCATGAGACCTATAGAAAACCATACGTTACCGACCTCATTGAGTATCGAGAAGTCGTTAAATCCCCGGGCGAATCCTCGGAATACATCTTGCGTAAATACAATCGTTTGGATTGTTTCAAGAATAAGTGCAAGTAGCACGGTTTGCTTGAGAAAACGAGGATCGCAAGGGAATGCAGAATAGTACAAACCTTGATATTGATGTCAGACCAAGCCAAATACCAGTGATTATCGCTGCAGACACTTACATATCTGAACAAACAATATTCCGTACAACATCCAGTGTACCAAGGTTCCTATGAGCTACAGGAAAATTGACATTAACATCATGTTGTTATTATCTTTCAACCATATCAGCCAAATAGCACATACAGCAGCCGTAGCTCTGAAAAGAAATCGTTAGTACTATACACTCTGAAATGTGGAAAAAAATTGATTTTAACCCACTCGACATGGATCATAGATTCAGGTATGTTAGAGAGGGACCGAGTGGACATTGATCAAAGATGCGCTGGTTCAAGTGCGGAGAACTTCAGTGGGTCCACTGTAACTGCAGAAGTTTCTCTTGTATTCATAAAATGACCACCGCTTTCGAGTTCCCGCGCTCATGAACGCCGAAGTTCAACATGCTTGATGTCCGAGGTGGTGCCTTTCTATGCTAATTTCAATTTGTAGTATGACAAAAAAATTATTTGGAAAGAAGCTGGTAAGAATGCATTCAAACATCGAGGGCATCTGGGAACTAGAAACTCCGGCGGTCATGACCGGCGGCCTGACCGGCGGCAATTCCCGAGTCGCTCATTGCTACATATTCCTTCGCTATCCCCCCAAGCTCATTGCATATGTACTGCTACTGCATTACAACTCCTGTGTAACTCACGAGCCAAAAAATAAATGTGTTGCATTCCACTGTAATACTTAATATCCTCCATGGTCGTTTGAGTGTCTCGCACAGCGACAGTTGGATGGCTGTCGGTGGCAAGTGATGTTCCTCCCTGCTTCATTTAGGCCCCATCCGACTCACGCCAAGGTTGGGAGTCTTGCAACTCGCGTCGAGGAAGCGCCACATCAGGTTGTGGTTGTGTTGCGGCCGTGATGCTGCATTGATAGGGCTGACCAACACAAAGCAGGAGGGAGGCTAGGAGGTACGTCAATAAGGAGCCTTCGTCCATGGGCCATCACCCGCGTATTTTGAAGCAGCCCAGTCTCCATGGGTCTCTAGATTGCGGCGCTCATCCCGTAGTCTTCGCCTGGGGCTGTGCCCGCCTGTGTCCGCTGAGTGTCCAGACGTCCACCCACCATGCTCGGCACATTGCCTATTGAAGGTTGGTTCTAGGTGGTGAGGTGACTGCTTAGGCGAGATGCTGTCGGTGCTGCGTCGCGTCGCCGGCGTTGCATGACAAGCACGCGTGCAGAGCACAAGAAGCACACGGTGGGGGCCTGGGACCGCGGGTAATAATAGAGTAGCAGAGCCACGGCTACAGACGAATTGACAGATGAGTGCACGATGAGTGTAACGAACGACCTCTTATACTCGTGTGGGGCTGGAGGTCAGTTAGAGCGTAGACGCCACGGAAATTGCCGCCGGTCGGTCCGGCGGTCGTGACCGCCGGACTTTCCAGTTCCCAGATTTATTGCAAACATCAGTCAAAATTGAGTGCCGGTTTCACCGAAGACTCATCCGACCCGAAAACGATAATGCGTGCGGAGCCGATGGGAGGATCTATCAGACCTATACAAGCGACGCTCATATTTATGAAATTTATTGGGTTCAGAAAACACATTTACGAAAGCCTACTTGAGTTGAAAAACGTATATGATGATGAGCCCACGGGAGTAATAGATCTCTATGAGTAGTCTGATTATTGATAGACGTTAGAAGGCAATCGGCTGGCTCGTTGGTTTTATGAAGCGAACATGTCTAGAACTGGAGCGTAACCCCTTGAATGCTCGACGAACCCCGGCGAAGCGTGTAGTCGGGCAGACACGCGCCAGGTCACGCGTCAGCCACAAAGTGCTTAGTGAACAGACAGCGGCAATGTAAATGTAAATTTAGGACATAAATAGAGAGCCTCCATGAGACTGACAGGATTATTGGTGAACGGAAAAATAAGACAGGTATGTTCTTAAATAATCAAGCTTTTTGGAGGATGTTTGTTTTTGTAAGGTACAACGGCACGTACACAGCCGCTTGATCCATTGTATTTGTCGCATAGCCACTCGCAAGGCAGAAAGAATCATCATGTTGGGGGTTGAAACGTTGAAAGTGTATGTAGATTGTGTAGTCGCGTCTGTCCTGACGTATCCCATGATGTCCACGGACAGCCTTGCGGTTATTTATAAACATCTGAATTTGTACTGCCACTCGAAAATCAACAATGTTCAAACTAGTACTACATCTTGCGTGGTGCTAGCAGACACATCCGACCTATGGAATGCGATATCTTGTGTGAAATTAACCTGCCACGATTCTGTTGGCTTTGCTGACTCATTCCAAGAGGGGGGAAATCCGGACGGAGAATTTGATACAACTTTTATCCGGCTATTTACTGCAGCCATCATTGAGTTCGAGTACATTTTCGCCAGGATGTGGATGCCAACTTGATAATACGGCGCATTTTCTGGGATGTAGGCAAGGGCCATAGTGATAATGGAGAACGAAGCTGATATTACTCCGGGCATTTCAGTGGCCATTCAATCGTTGAAATGCAGCCGCGATGATCTGACCTGTGAAGAGACCCGTCTCGATGGTCAAGCGTATCAATCTTTTCACAATATTGTGCGTTTCTTGAAATCCTGTGTCCCGCTTTTTCAACTGTTTAGATAAATTGTGAGAATAATCCACTACAAATATTACTGAAATTCAACATACATAGTATACCATGATGATTGTTATTGTTGTATCGCAGCCAGCGGTGGTCCCTGCCCAAATCTAGTACAACAGGTATGGTAAGCCGGAAAAATGGTTAGAGAAGTATGCTGAGAAAAACATACGCCAATCGTGATTAAAGATATCTTGGTTCCCAATATATTGATAATTAAAACAGCCGCTCTTGCTTGTAATGCAGTGGCTATAGCTGCCCCCAGCTGCGCAATAGATAACTGGAAGTTGTGAGAAAGATCAACGCAATTCCTAGCTGCTTTTTCTCGTACCGCGGCAATCGCACCAACAGCGTATTTTGACTTGGTGAGGATGGCGACACGGTAGCAATAAAACATCTGTGTGAGAAGGGCGACTCGAAAGATATCAGAAAATGTACAATTAGGTTTGATAGTACTGTTCGAACATACTCAATCCGGTCATAAATGCCATAGAAAACCATAAGGTGCCGACCTCATAGGCTACCAAAAGGTCATCGAAACCACGCGTAAATTCTCGAAATACATGTTGTGTAAACATTATCGTCTGGATTGTTTCGAGCACAAGTGCAAGCAGTACAGTCTGTTTGAGAAGGCGATGATCGTTTGGAAACGCGCTACAGTACAAGCCTCGATATTGATATTAGACTAAGTCATATACTGGTGAACATGATTACTCCACGCACTTACATATTTGACAGAGAAGTACTCCGTATAACATCCAATGTGCTAAAGCGCCTGTGAGCTGCAGGTAAATTAGGATCTCATCGAAATTCTTTCTCGATTTTATGAGACAAATTTCACATACAGCGACCTTAGCTCTAAGAAAAGAAAAGTCAGTGAACTCTCAGATGGGCAATTTTGGGGTCCTAACTCACTCAACGCGGTACACAGATTCAGGTAATTCAAAGAGGGAAAAGATGGTCATTATACAGGTGCGCCGGCGAGAGGAAGGAGGACTTGAGCAGATCCAGAGTAACGGTAGGAGTGCCTCTTGTAATGAAGTAGAGCATCGCTCCCGCAGCGATGTTCAACGTGCTTTATGTCTTGGTGTTTTTCCTCATCACCAAATCATTGTAGACTGATTTCATTTAGGTGCCTAAGGTAAAAGATTGTTTGCTTAGAGACAGATAATAGCTAAATGAAGTCAAACCACAGGGACGTATAGCCTTGGAAGATTATGGAAAACGTACGGTCCTACCTCCGAGTCGTCAAAACGAGTGTCAAGTGTGTCATGTTTTTTATTCTATTTCAGCACACACTGGCACTGTTAGGAGGCAATTTACTTCCTTGTATTCTTCTGTCAGCCCGGCGGCCAGTGATCTAATTAAGCAGAAAAATCAATGATAAAGAGCACACCTGCTTGAGATCGAGGTCACCGTATGGACCTACCGCCGGAGGCCCGGCGGTGATGAGAAAGAATCACGGCGATGCTATGTTCAAGCTGTGAGCACCAGTTTGACCCTGCCTCCCCGGAAGCGAGAACACGCGTAGCGCCGGTGAGGGAATCTATCCAGTCCATTCCTACAAAGCAAATTGATAGCATCGAATGAACATAGCTATGAAAACCTACCAAAGTCAGAATACACATAAGTACGGCGCGCAGGAGATCCTTGAGTTAGGTCCGCTGTTCCATTGTAGGATGTATACAACCAGAACTGAAGAGTGTGTAATACAACTTTCTGAATCTACGAAGAACCCTATCGTAGCGTGGCGGGTACAACGGGTGCGTTTGTGCATTTCATGCTCGGGCCCCGTGGGCACGCATCGGACGCGCCGGGCATCAAGTGACATCACAGGCAGCAGCGATAAAGATGGGCAAATTAAGCAGGTCCACGAGGCCGACAGGATTCCTGGTAATGGAAAATACAGTTAGGTGGGTAGATTGCCTATCTTGAAGGATGTGTCTTTTGAAGCTAGAGTGATTCGGTATTTATAGCATATTCGTGGGAAGACGTTGAGCAGGTTATTTCGACGGTGACGCAGACTTGCGCCCGGACCATGCCAACCGACGACAACCAGCAACGGCGAGCCCCACGATCTAGACGCCTTTTTTCATTTGATTCCTCAAAGTCGTCGAGTTCCACACGAAACTCATCTGCCGACCATGACACTCTTCCCCAGGCTGGCCGACCACAGAATCCGTTCGACCTCTCCGACGTGCAAGAGGTCGATGACGAGCACGATCATACCATACTTGCGCCACGAGCTCAACGGAGCTCAACGGAACCAACCCCATCCACGACGCCACTTACCCAAGTTGATTTTGATACGCCTCATCCAAGAACGCGCCTTGAGCCCGTGCGGCCCATCGCTATTGCCCCCGCCCCGCTGCGGGCGCTGTCCACGGATACAACACAGGTAACACCCTCGCCAACGCGTCGCTGGGAGAACCTACGTCAGCATGTTCTCCCTGCTACTAACCGCCCGGGTACACCTCCACAACGCCCGCCGTCTGCGCAGTCATCCGTTCGCGCAGGCACCCCGAAGCCGTCGCGTCTCGCCGCTCGTCTAGGTTTTCGCCATGTAGTTGAGCAAGTCAGGGAAGAGACGGACGATACGCGGCGTTTTGGCGAGGAGCTGCGCCGCGCTTGTGTGCTCGCGAGGGATGGGGAGCAGTCGAGGCAGACCAGGGAGCCAGGAGGTATACGAGGCGATTACTTGCGGCGCCCGCAGTCCGTGTCCGCGACATCACTTCCGTCCGCGGGCGGTGGATCGCCGTCGCTCCGTGTACTTCACCAAACATTGCTACGACACGCAGGGGAGGCATCGCAGGCTCGCGTAACGACACTGCCACATGAGCCACAGGTGCTGTCTACGTTGCTCTGCCCGTTTACTGGAGCCACCCGATACCCGTATATGCGCGTCGAGGAGGAACAAATCACCGCCGTCGAAGCGTTCGAGTTGGTAGCAAACAGCTGGGCAGCAGGCGCCGAGGCAGCCACTGTCGCGCGAGCGATGTGGTGCACCCGCGCAGCGGCGAGCCTCTCGCCGGGCGGAACGCGTACGCGTATTCTGGGCATTCTTTGGCGCCTTGTAGCCCCAGGTGAGCGTGGTCGCATTCTGCTGACACCGCATGGCTTTCACTCCCTCGCAAGTGGTCTATTACTCCTTCTTGCTGCACTATATCGCACGTCTGGCGTACCCGCGTCTGCCAGGCCCGTACCTTACCCGCAGTCTCCCTCCTTCACCACATCCGCAGGGTACTCTCTCAAACCCGCTAACTTTACACAGCCGCCGCACCCCGACATCGATCTAGTGCAGGAGATGATCCCGCAATTTAGGGATGCGTCCCTTGGCGAGGTCGAGGATGACAGAATAGAAGACGTTTACGCTACCGAATTAAGCATCACAGACCGCCGTCACCCCGACCACGTCCGAGCAGCGCTCTTCGCAGAGGCGCTTGTTGCCACGATCGAGAACGCACCCGGGACCGGCGAGTGGCTACTATGTTTCGTACTGGAGGTATGTTCATTATACCCATTCGATGTTCTGGCACTAAATTGGACCTTTCAGAAATACTGGCCGCATTACGCACCAAACACATGGTCTACTCTGCAAGCAATAATTGCAGCAAGGAGAATACATAGTTTCTGTCGCGCTTCTGGATCGCTCCTCGTTCCTTTGGGCGCCCCACCGGCCCCGTCCTTACAGCCACCTAGCCAGCTTGCACGGCTTCCATCTTCATCCTCCGCGGATTCCTCTGCAGACTTCTTCGGCGCAGGTCCAGCAGGCGCGGCACTTCCCTCCGCTATTGTAGCGGTCCTGGAAAGCAGAGTGATTCCAGAAGCAGCGGCGCTCGACCGCGGCACTGAGCTCGATGCGGTTCTGATAAGTGAAACGCGGAAGGCCGTGGCGGGGACGGTGCTCGCACTGCTGTGCGTGGGCAGCACCAGTGGCGTAACAGATGTATTTGGTGCGGATGCGAGTCAAGGGCTGCAAGGCACCGTGAGCTGGGCGCGCACTCGCGTATGTGCATGGTACGACGCGGACAAGAGCAGCCCGTGGAAGGTTGCACTAGAGGCCGCGTTGCTACAGGTCGTGAGTTGCTATTTGATTCGGTTTTTTTCGCTATCCTGATGATTTTTCACTTTCTCTAGTTAACGGACGGCTGGGAGAAATGTACATGTATCTTTTCCGCGCTACTGATGCACTTACCACAGAAAACCGCGGCGGCATTGTTCTCCACACTCGCTCTGCCACTAAACGACGTAAGTTTTGTCCTCTTCTCTTCCTGCGCTGCGTGCTGAAAGCTTTATCTTTATTCCTTTCCCCTCCTCAGCAACTTATCGAACGACCCCCTCTACATCCTTCCCCTCAAGTATCCGATTTTCTCACGACGTTCGCCCGCACACTTCCCCTCGTGTTTTTCAAACCGCTATTCGTATGTGCGGCATCAGACCGCGACACTGCCGTCGCACTGCACCTCTGCACGATGCTTACTCACGCCCGCCATGTGACGGACTATTGGACCCGCGACGCGGAAATGATCTGCGTTGCCTTACTAGGCGGTACGCGCGGGAGCGCGCCTCACGGAGCTGCACGCATCGGACAACTCGTATTGCTTGTAGAACTGGTCGGCGCCGTGCGAATACTAAGACGTAGAAAGGAGATCGCCCCAGCGGGGACGAATGGGGAAGTAGGTTGGGGGGACGTGGTGCGCTTTGCTACTGCGCTGGAGACGCGTGTGTGGGCAATGATAGAGGTGCAGGTGAGGACGTTTGACTCTTAGAGCTTAGTAGTTCACATTACTGATAATCTCATTCGAGTGTAGGAACGCGCGGTACCGCTCTCACCGGCTCTGCGTATGCTGCTGTGTATGCTCTTCCGCGAGTTGCGGCTTCTCACCCGATCGCTGAAACCGTACGCGATCTCATTTCCTGATTTTCAGTGCAAGTCGTTGACGATGTTTGTAGAGCGTCATGGCTCGCACGTATATTGCAGTGGTTCCACACTTATGTGGAAGATGAATATATGGGAGACCTGGAGCAAGATGTGGAGCGCGCCGTAGCGCGCATTCAAGACCTATATCTCACCGCCCAGGCAGGCGTTCAGGAGAGGCATAAGGTAATCGAATTCACTTTTTGGCCCGCGCTGTCAGTACTAACGTTTTCTACTCTCAGCGGCACACAACGATGTTGGCGGTTACAATGCATAAATCGATGCCTACAGGGTCCACTGACGGTGCTAGCCAAGATGATCTTGCCGCCGAATTTGCACAGCACCGCACGATCATCGAATCGCTAGCAAAGGGTTACATGGGGAAGGCGTTGAAGTTGTTCGTTACGATGTCAGGTTTGGTGACCGCGGAGGATGCCCTGGCACTGGCCCCGCTGCTTTGGGAGCATTGTCTTTTAGACAATGCAGACGCGTCATTGACTGCTTCGGCGAGTGCTCCTTGTGCGACTGCGTGTTCTAGCTGACATATACATTCGACAGGCTTGCTTTATGCTCATGCAATGTACGGAGAAATCGCCGATGGACGTGCGCACAATGATTGAGCTCGATATGCAGTCGTCAGTCGCGATGTTTTTATTCAGACGTGATGCTTGTTGACAGAGATGGCTAGCTCGGATGATACGACACGCCTGGAGGCAGTCCGCAAGATTGGTGTGCTCACCAACTGGCGGTTTCAAATTACGACGCAGAACTTCATCGCCGACCGATCGCACCGCCCATTTAAGCTTGCACGCCCTCCTCTACCGTTCATCGCTACCGATATTGGCAGTCCCTTCTACGTGCCGTCTGCGGACCCACAGGAAACGCGCGACCCCGATGATGTGCCGCTCGAGTTACGCCGACGCCTGGCAGAACTTGGCTGGACGGATGAAGAGGGTGTAATCATTGACCCGCGGAATGAGCTCATCAAAACGCCGTTCTCGATCCTTCCTGTTGCTCAGTGGGATCGGCAGGAGGTGGGCACAACCGATATTGTTGGGGGCCCGACATCGCCCCTTGGTACCCCACAGCAAGCACGTAACTTACGCGCACAACGAGAACAAGCACAACAGGCCGCTGAAGATGTTCAGGGCCTGCTGCGCCGGAGCAGTAGCGCAGGCGGGGTTGCAAGTGGTGTGCGGCGGCGCGCAGTGTTCGTACCACCGCTCACACTTGTATTTCCCCGACTGTGTGCGCTAACTGCGGATCCTGACTTCGCGGTCGCGGCCGCTGCACGCACAACTTTGCTGGACCTCATGCGTAACGACCCCGCACTGCTCACTCGCCCCGCGTTGGATCTACTGGCGGGTGAAGGCCACGATGTACCCCGTGCGGTTACCGCCCTCACAGCACTGCTTCATGTACGTCGTGCTCTACCGCCGCCAGCCGCGCACAATATCTTCAACAATCTGGCCGGGCTTCTAAAGCTGCTTGCACGAGCAGAGGCGCAGCCTGATGCTCTCGCGGACTTTGGATTGATCATGCCCGTTCTTGCTCGCCTCGCGCCTCAGGTCAGCGCACTTTCGATGCGTGAAATCCGGCGCGCCAAGATCGACCACTTCATCGTCCCCAGTGGCGCTCTGTGGTTTGCGCCTACTGCGCCGAAGGGCGCTATGTTTCCACGTGGACTCGACGACGTCGAGAACGTGAACCCATTCGGAGCACCTGCCGTGCGCCTGGTGTCGATCACATTCGTGCGCGTGGCGCAGAATATGTTCTTCCTTGCGATGCTTAAGCGCAATGCGCTGGACGTACAGGTTGTACGCAAGAACATGTTAACACTCGCACTCCCGACGCTTGATGTTGGGGAGCCGCCTCGTATGCTCGAGCTTGCTGACTTTGCGCCCCGGCACGCGCGGTCCGACGCCCGCAACGAAGAAGTAGATGTTCTTTCGTTGATGGTCGCACGCAGCGCAGTGCTCCTTATTGCGCAGATTTTCCGCGCAATGCCTCGCCATCTGAGCGATCGCGCAGAGCTCGCAGTACTTGTTGACGGTCTGAACCGTGCACTCGTTCTTCACGGCGACGACATCAATATTGTGAGCCATGTGTTGATAGGTGAGTTCAGCCCCACATATTACACAGGCTGTACTGACTAGTTTCACAGCGCTGATGGTGGCGAGTACGCGCTTTCGCCGCTTGTTCACCTCGGGAAGCGGATATACACTATTCATGCCCGCGCTAGTGAAAGTCTACACCGAAACGACAATGCACAAGGGCATACGCAACGCAATCGAATATGCGGTCAACAGGTTTTATGCTTTACACAAGGATATCTTCCTATACCAGATGATAAACGTTGCGGGCCAGATGACGATGCTTCCCAATATCGACACTACCTGGTTCTCAAAAGGCGTCTTTGACCTTCTTGTTTCGCTTCGGCGCGGTGTGCAGGTCAGTGCAGCAGATATCGCCGGGATATACAACGCCAACCGTGCCGAAGAACGAGAAGCACTGATGCTGCATACCGCCGATGAGAAGCCTCAAGCATTCCTCGCATCTATCAAGCGCGTCGAGTCGGACACGGGCCGGCACATGTCGTTCACGCTCCCCGAGGAATACGAGAACAATCGCCTAGACATGCCTGACCTCGTGCGGTTGTTCTGGACAGTCATCGCCCACGACCTGTCAATCGCGCGGGCAGAGCACTTTTTGCGGCTGTTGCTGTTCCTCACACCACACCTCTACAACGCGGCGTCAAGGGCGCAGACGCTGCTCGCCGAGGGTATCACCGCGTTGGGGCAGATCCTGAATAAGGCATTTGCGAAGGCCAAACATAACGAAAACACACCGAAGCCTGCAGCAAGCGCTGAGAATGCATCCTTTGTTGGCCCATCCCCAGAGACAGCAGAGCGCAGCAAGGAAAGAGATAGGACACCCAGCGATCCAAGAATGCTGCGGATTGACTACCTGCGGCTTATCATTGCATACAGTTCAGCAGGAGGCAAGATGTCGCCAGATATCACTCGGCATGCTTTCGACGTTGTCAAGAGTCTCGTTAAAGATTCGGGGGAAGCTGATCTGGAGGTTCTTTCACGGTTCCTGGACGACTTCGTGAAGACTCTCCTCCCTCGCGAAGGGCATGCCAGCCCGAAAGCCGTTGTTGCGTTGATGCGCGAGCTATCTTCGCTTCTACAGATGCACATATCGTTACTTGACTTCACTGGCGTGCTTGAAACCGTTCTCAAGTTATCAGAAATGCCTCTGTATGCCTCCGACTCTATTTTCTGTCAAGTCGTCGTGGAACAAATCTGTGCTGTGGGACTCGCCGCCTGCAATGAGGCCGCCTCAAAAAATCACGCCCTGGCTCTTCGTTATCGCCCAGTTCTTATCTCTCTAGTGGCCGAGAGCATCTTCTTTAAGGGAACCGATATCATCTCCATTCTCGAGAATGGAGCGCCCACCTATCAGTACCTTTCTGCTATCGTTCTTCCGCTTACGCTCTCCATGAAGACGGAGGCAAAAGTCCTCTCCAGTGGACTGATGAACGAAGAACACCGTCTCACCTTGGCGGCTGCATGGGTTCGCATTCTTTCATACGCCATGACAGCATGTCAGAATAGCAGGAGAGATGCCGACGGGACGCGACAGCTGGGTCGCTTAGCTGGGTCATTCACGCGAGTCAAGTCAGGTAAAGAACGACAAGATGCTTTCTACCGCTCTCACCTGCCTACTTTGATGACGGCGCTACAAGTTATCAAGGTAATTGTCATCCGGGGTGCTGCGGATATCTCGTCTTTACCTAGACTGGGTATCTGGGAACGTCTAGCCGAATTCTTCAGGTCAATGCTGGCAGAAGGGAGCGCTGAATTTGCGCTGAAGAATGAATCAAATTCTGCAGCGTCAACCCCCACTGGATCTCCCCGCAACAGCAGCCAATTCGATATGTCCGCCTCCTCGTCAACTCTATTCGTCTCACCGCTTGACCTCAGCCGACCGGGTTCACCTTTCTCGCACAGCGAGCGTGTTCCGGCCCATCGCCGCCCCCGCATCATAGACTACTCTCTATGGTCCGTTCTGGAGTTTGCGTGTGCATACCGCAGCCCCCTTCGAATGCAACTGAAGGTGCTGACGATGGAGAAAGTTGTCGCACTCGACCAGGCGCTGCTTCAACAACAATGGGGTCGCGGCGGTGCCAGCCCCATGCTCGCGTCGCCGAGCAGCCGCCGCCTGTCCACATCGCTCTTCTCAAAGTCGCGCCAGCGCGCGTCGGGGCTCGGGCCCTCCCCCGACTCGTCGCCGCGCATCATGCCCACGTCGTCGAGTCTCATGCCGTCGCCATCGTTGCTCGACATCCCCGGGCGACTCGAGGTGCCTGCCCGGCGCCCAGGGTACCAGATCTCGCCCGTCACGCCTCAGGCGCCGCGGACGGGCGGGCTGCCCAAGATCGTACATCTCGGGCCTGTGTCGCCGCTCACCCCTTCGCCCGGTGCGTCGCCCCTGATCGGCGGCGGGGTGCGCATGAGGATGGGGTCGGGGGACACGGAGGGCGGGGCATCGACGGCGACGGCAAAGGCGACGCGGATCCGGTCGCTAAAGCTGGTGCAGGAGACGTACCGCCGCGTGCGCGGGGTGCAGGCGTATATGGGGTACGAGCTGTTGCTGCCGCTGCCGGGCGCGGGCGCGGCGAAGGACGGCGACGAGGACGCAGGGCTGCAGACGTGGACACGGGCGCAGGCGTTGAATGCGATCATCCTCGAGACGCGGGACCTCCTCGAGGAGTTTGAGGAGAGCTTTGGGATGGATGAGGAGAGCGTGTTCGTGGATGTGGATACGGACACGACGATTCCGTTCGAGGTCAGCTCTCCGATCTGAGCTTCGGTTTGTTTTGTCCTATTATCTATTTTTCCGGGACTCTGGAGTTCATCTACATTCGCTATGCTATCGCTACATATTTATTTATCTTAAGTAATTCTATTAGAATTAAAGCCGCTAGGGAGGAAGATTTAAGTGTTACGGAGTGATGGGATACTTTCCGAACAGAAAGCTATGCAAGAGCAAAGTACGTCTAAAGTAGTTTCTGAAATGGCCACCTTGCTTTCTAGCAGCGGAAAATGCTCTCTCACCTCTGGTGGCTGCATATTTTGCTTCGTTATCGTTAACGATTGTAAGATGGTATATAACATGTATAGTAAACATAATTTTCCATATGCGAATAAACACCTCGACATTACTAACACAGGTGCAGGTAGATAATCAATATCGCACAGCACGAACGTGGCCCAAGCCCAGAAGAAGAATATGGTATATAGAGACAGGAAGAAACCTAGAGAAGTACCGCATTCACAGCGAGAATCGCACCAAGGCAGAGCGCGAGCAGCGCACCGCCCACACCGCCGATGGGCGCGATCCGGCCACCGCCGTTAAGCAAGAACGACTGGTTCGTGTACAGAATAGTCGGCGTCGCCGCCGACCGGTTCCCGCTGTACACATACGACGTCATGTTCGACGTCACGGTCGTCACCGCCGCGTCCGAGCATTTGATGTCAACGGACTGCACGAGCGCGTAGAACTGCCCGCCCGCGGCGACGTAGTCGGGATCTGACCAATCGATCATGCCGCCTGCCCACTCGACGGTGCCCGCGGCGGTGCCGTTGATGCCTGCGGGCCACATTGAAAGCTGCACACGCGCGGGTGTGGTGGGGTAGTGTGCTACGCCCGAGGCGTCAATCGTGTCGGATTTCTTGAGCGTGCGCACGACGGCGCCGTCGATGGACCAGGTAAGGGTGTCGGGCTGCCAATCGAGCTGTGGGTGTGGAAAATTAGTGGAGGGAGGAAGAGTCACGGGATGGAAGACGCACGGTGTACGCGTGGAAGTTGCTGTATGTGTCTGTGAGGCCGCCGGACGTGCCGCCAGCGGTTGTTGCGGCTTTATGGGCAGATCAGTTAGGCTGGGCGCCGCGGGGAGTGAAGCAGAACTCACGGATGATGCCCTGGTAGAAGAAGTTGCTCTGCCCAGCGGTCGTGTTGGCGCCGGGGAACTCCCAGTCGATCTCATCCTTCACGTCGCTCATCGTGATGAACGCGGTCACGACACCGCCCCAGCGACCCGTCTTCACTATTCATAGCCAAATGATGCATATCAGCATGGTTCACACAGCGCATGAGGCCGCAACTCACAGGTGGTGGTGATCGTGCCGTAGTGCACGAAGCGAGTGCTCGAGAGCCGCGTGCCGCCGTTCGTCTCGGTCAGGATGAGCGCAAGCGCGCCATTGCTGTTCTGAATGCTGCCCTTGTCAACAGTCCAATCTGCGTTCGCACCACACGGTCAGCGGGGCGTATATAACATGAGCGGGAGAGCGTACCGTAGGCGGTTGCGTTCCCGTCGTACAAGGTGGCGTTACTAAGGATGCGCGACTGGTCTGTGAAGGTCATCTGTAGCCGTGTATCAGTATGCTGTGCGGGGGAGGTTGCAAAACTGTGTTCACTCACGGTAGAGTCTTTGCACAGCGGCTCGGGCGTGCATGAGTCGAGCGTCGCTGAGGCGAAGGGGTTACAACCACCAAGGCAGAACTATATGACGACGGAGGTTGTGAAGGGAGGAGGGACCAAGCAAGCATAGAGTCAGCTACGACCGAGGCGGATTGGATACCACATACAGTGTCGGTGCCGCAAAAGCCGTATTCGCCTTTGGGTTGTCAGACTTTACGCAGGTTATTACGAAGTATGTAGGTACGCACTACAGCAGGGGGCACTGGCTGGGCATGGCGATGTGGCGTTGCTGCCCGGGTCAGCGAGTTCAGTACGACCGTTCACATTCCGCAGCTAACCCGACGCACCAAGATGTAGCCTCCGCCACGCCAGCGAAAGCTGCTAGAAGTACCGGGAGGGCGGTGAATAAGGTAGCTTTAATCATGCTGTAGGCTCGTATTCCGGGGCGGTATTAATGATGTCAAGTTGCAGTGGATTCGTCGCTGGTGAAAGCGGTCCTGAAGAAAGGAATGTTTCTGCGAGCGAGCGTGTGTGCTGAAGAGCAGGCAGGACGTTGAGAATCGAGACTTGGTCGAGGCGATAGGGAGATGAAAGTGAAGGCCAAGCTACCCCGACTCGAGGCTTGTTGTCCATCATTTCTTGCCCACGTGCCGCGGATCCCAATGCAGGTTTGCTTCCGAAATGCAAATGTGCGGGGAAAGCCGCAGCGTACGCCTTTGATTTATTTCAGAAAATTTAGGCCTTCAAACCGCCTCCACGGGGAGGGACTCACTTCAATATTTTAAGTGCATTCAATTTGTGAGTCTGAAAGACTTCTGATTGCGCATACATGGAGGCGATATTGGATCATCTGCGGGATACTAGCAAGATTCTGGTAATACAAGTCAGAATCGGGAGCCACGTCACAGTGCAACAAGAATACTTTACGAGCGCATACATGAGGATTTTGAACCGTTTTCAGGGGCTGAAAAAGGCGCACAGATCCATGACGGCGGAAAGCTCGAAGTACTGTACTATTTCGATCGATTCGGCCGGGGGTGGGACACGGGACAAGGGTGGCCGAAATTTTGGCATTGGCCAACTTGAAA
>JAEKIV010000331.1:16405-52881 GCA_016801325.1 Hypholoma fasciculare
GACGCGGGACAACCAACCGATTTCGGCCATGGCCACTCCCCGTGGGACACGGGACGGCCGAATCGATCGAAATAGTACAGTACATGCACATTGATGACAAGATTCCAGGTCTAGCTTTTCAGGAAACGGGAGAGGGTAATAGAAAGTTTCAAGCAAACAGCAGATGTGATCTTGATTCGATTTATTAGGCCCTTAAGGGATAGTGGTGGTCAAGAAGAAAGGAACGCGTCGCGTTAACTGACGCTCACCCTCTGGACCAAGTTACACGGAAATTGCCGAGTCAAATATCTACTCCGCTCGGCGCATCGTCGCGGCATCGATATTCAAGTAGGTTCATCTGCAGTGACATGTACGATATCTCATTCGTAAACAAGGCCAGTGATACTATAATTTCTACGCATACAACTAAACTTAATGTATGCCGAGCGTCCAGACCAAAGGTTGCCTACTCACAAACCCAGGTTTTCAGAAGCGTTTGGCTGAAGGCCCTGCCGAAGTCCATTTTTGCCAGTGCCACTGTTCTCGCAATCTATCCAAGCAAGAGTCTGGGAAAAGCCGTGCATCTATTATTACCTGAATCCCATTCAGAAACGCACTTCGAGAAGATTCGTACTACCTGTCGCCTTCACACCTGAGCCATCAATTGATTTTGTGGACCCCAACACAACTTCGTGGTAAAGACGTGAGACTCATTTTCCCCTTTGAGTGGCTCAGGGAATGCTTCAAATTCTATCGATCTGAATTTTTAGAAGAGAGGATAAGTCATGAGCTCTTTTTTTGCCGCTTCCAAATACCTCTCTTCAGAGACCTTCCTCGCGCCATTCAGCCATTCACGGACCGTTCTGGTTGCGCAGACGCTTGAAAGTTGAAGACAATGGCGCCGTTCCCCTGAGTTGGTAAATCAAATTACCACCTATGGATATTCTCGAGTCAAATTCTTCGACAGACCTCTGTAAGTGCCTCATGTTTATGATCGTGATAATTATCAATATTCTCCGATGTTCGTCGGGCTTCAGACGGCAGGTTAATATGCACCGTTGCCTCATGTCAGGCTATGTGTTAATCTAGCAGTATATATGTCCAAATTAATATAAAGCAACAAATAGAGAACAATGAAAGCATGGGGACTGTGCGGCGTGCATGACATATCGGTTTTCGAAACTGCAAACCATCATCAACACGACGAAACATGAACGCGTCGGCGTCAGCTTCAGTGGCAACTGTTAACGTTTAGATCTCGATGTGTAGCCGCATCTATGCTCCCAATGTTCGGAGACGTTCGTTGAATTTGAGGGCGATAAGGAAACGTCTCAGAAAATATTCAGGCTTGATCTGCTACCAGTGGCACTGGACTAGGGATAGCGATTTGCCCCTGCAGAGCGCCCCTACTGCGCACGTTCACACGAAAACATGTTGATAGGAGAATTGTCAGACGCCCGAGTTTCCTATTTGGTTTAATGCTGACATTCTACTACTTTAAAAAGTACGGTGATTCTGCTCCAACCATTCAGAAAAGCTTTCGATAAAAGCCCCTTTCCTGACATATTAAAATACATGGACTGCGGAAGAAAAATCTGTCTTTCGACATCAATGAGTCAAGCCGGTAACGTACATCTGTTATTGGATCTCAGACAAAGTGAAACACACATCAGCTATGCCAGTTGCACAGAAGCTCGATGTTACGTTCGATGTCGACTTACCATATATAGAAATCTATGCCACTTTCAGGCGGCTCCAATAATAGCATACCTCATAAGTATGTGATAGATATCAGCCGATTCCGAGAAATTTCGGGCTTGCGGGAGTAATCAGGGTGAACGCACTCTGCTGACACATGCTCATTTCTGAGCCTCCAGACCAGAGGCAGCCTGCTCAAGATACCTGGATTTTCGGGAATCGGAGCGGCGGTAGAAGGTTTCAATTGGGCACCGAGAGACTATAGAACCAGCATCTATATTTTTGCCCGATATGGTACGTTGAAGCTAAGGCCAGGTTTTCTCTCAGAATTGCATAAATATGGGCAATGAAGGAGCGCCTTTGAGGCCATCACCCATTCTTACAGTATCACTGCGACCAGAATCCTCTAGCTTCACCATGTCGTCGAACAAAGACTCAGCCAAGCTTAATTACATGCAGAAACGCAAGATGGTAACAGAGCTCGACGACTTGATATCGCAACAAGAGCAGAGTATTGTTGAAAACGAAGCCGACCCAGCTGTCAGGGAGAATGCTCTTGCTGACATCAAATTGTTTGTCTCCTCTATTCCTCTCGACTATGTTGTCGATTTTGCTCACAAATCGATGTAGGTCTCGGGACACGCTGGAGAGCACTAGAAAGGCAGTAAATCCAATTCCTTATTTCTTTCAGCGTCCCGAAACGGCCACAAGCACGGGGATTAAAGATTTAGAAACCGTAGTCGAAACCAGATATGCCAACTACAAGGTATGTTTATGTTACAAGCCAATAATGGAGCGTCGGATTGAATTCTGTAGAAAAATTCTAGTGAAGCGGCTAAAGGACGTACAAGTAATCGTATAGATACTAACCAGGAGTCACATTGAAGCTATGGGTCGTCCATATGAGCAAATGCGGGTGGCTCAGCCGTCGCCTGCTGTTGAATCTGAAGTCGCGCAGCCTCTGTCCTTGCCCCCTCCTCCGAGGTGTGTAATGTACTTCCTTTTCTGTGTACGAGGTTCTGATATCCAACGCATACGTCACAGAAGAACTCCAAAAGTCAGTGTGGCACCCGTCCCCGACGACACACAAGCAGCTGCAGCAGTGGCCACGCAAAGGTGATTTTCCTGAGTTAAAGCATCTGCTAATCATCTCACTAAATAAATATACAAGCTCCTCGAATTCTAACACTCCAAGTGCGACAGCAGTGTTCAAGAGGTGAGATATCCTAATAAATCTGTACGATAATTGCGGGCTGAGCTCCTCTACTTAGGGGACACAAGCATAGCGGAACCTTTGGCCAGAATATTATCACCGCGGAAGACAAGAACAACGAGTAGATAGTTGTACTTATTCCAACCTAAATGTTTGAATCAGATATATCGCGCGCCAATGTATTTCTGAGTATGAGAACGGGTTTACGGTGTATGCTACAAATATATATAGGCCAAATGTTGAATTTCCGGTGTCTAATGAATCGATGACTGGCTTGGTCTTGCTGGTCAACGGTATCTAGTCCCTTCGGCGATCCACTTGGTCTCGACGCTCGTACGTTCAAAGCAACCTCATCATAGCAGTACACCAGAGGCAAAGGGCAGAAATGAGTGGTTTTTCTTTAAAATTCAATATATTTAGGAAACAATCATTTGCGGCCAATATACGATAAAAAAAGCAGCAGAGGCTTGAGTAACAGTGAAGTTGAGTTGGTCCCGGGCAAACCGGTGGCACGTAAGTGTGTGTGGGAATCATCAACGAATTCAAATTCCGCTTGAATGCCACGACGTCGGAGTCGTTCCAAACTCTGCTTCATTCTGTCACTAATAAGCGACTGGACGCCACGCCGGTTTCGTTATTTGCCTCCTTTCCACGTGGACGAGACTTGCAGACTACAGCCTTTTCTCCAATGTCTCTGCCCGCTAATAGATCCAAGGTAATAGGCGACGGCCTACTACAGCCCTGGGAAGAATTCTGGATAGTTCATCGATCACTCCTCTTGGAGCGCGGGTACAAATTACGCAACAGATACGACCCAGATTGGATACCATCTTGGTATGGCAAGAAAAAGGTCCAGCTTTATAAATTTCCTGATGCTCGTTGCATGCCAGTAAGTAGTTTTGTGTCCGTTAAATTTGTAAATATTGCAGATGAGATGCTTACTTTCGTTTTGTTCCCCGTTAGCCCAAGAAAATTATGGATGCTATCCGCGTCTCTGATGGAAAAAGGGTTATGTTGAAGGTGGTGGATATCGACAGAGATATCCCAATTCTGGACTATCTGAATTCTCCTTCACTTCTCACCGATGAGCGAAATCACACTGTTCCAATTCTCGACAAATTCCCGGTCCCTCACGAAGAATACCTCACATGGATTGTCATGCCATTTCTTTTGATGTTCCACGCACCTGTCCATCCGTTTCAATACGTCAGCGAGATTATTGAGCCTGTCACTCAATTTCTTGAGGTGAGTACTTATGAAGAATGATGACAGCATTTCTTAACGCACTCCTTATGCATTAGGGCCTTGAGCTTATGCATGAGCACAGAATTGCTCATCGGTAGGCCATTTCTAGCTATCTTAAATTTGAGGCCCGTATCTAAGCGGTACTATATTGCTAGGGACGCTTGTTTCCTTAACCTTTTAGTCGACTCGACGAAACTGGTGCCCGATGGAGATGTCTCCTTCCATGAGCAGTTGAGAAGCGAAGACCTGAGTCGTCGCTTGACCCCCGTTGAGAGGCGCTCTGTGGCACCGTTGAAATATTTTTTCATAGATTTTGAAACAGCCATTCGGTTCTCCACAGACGACAAAAACCCTCGCTGCGTTGGAATATTTGGTCAAGAACACGACGCGCCAGAGCTATCCGACACTGTACCTTACGATCCCTTCAAGCTAGATATTTATCAACTGGGCATGATTTTTCCGCCCTTGTTTAAGGTGATTTGCTATTACATTCGAATGCTCGTCTATTAATTTATGCCGACTTTACTAGGCCTATGATGGAATGGAATTTTTATTGCCGTTGCATGAAGCAATGACTCGCACAAATCCCGACGAGCGGCCGACAGCGGCGGAAGCTAATGCCATGTTCAAGAACATGGTTTCTTCGTTCACCGAGGCTGACATGCTCAAACGTATTTGGGGAAAGCGTACCCCACTTAAATATCGTCGCAGGATCGAGAACCCAAAACCTAAAAAAACTTTGCGGACCCAAATATCGCGTATTTTCCATTTAGTGAAAATTTAATCGGTGCAATTCCAGTCAAATTTTTCGCTCCTGGCGTATGAACAGGTCGATACCCTCAATGCCATTGACATTCACTGGTGTAGCTTCTCCCGAGAGGCTGAATTAATGCAACTTCGGACGGGAAATTACGATCCGGGCAGAATGCTGGCGCTTGGCCGGCGCAGCCCGTTCGTTCGTAGCGGAGCTTGAAAGCACTGCAGAGTTTGTTCTGCCAGTGCTCCTGTCCCCACCAATCCTTGTCGACCGCCACCGTGTAACCGCTCAACCAGTTTGAAGCTTCACGGTATTCTATCAGCTTGCTATCAGATCTACGTTATTCTATCAGCTTGCTATCAGCTCTACGTTGTTCATATGCTTGCTACCTTAATCTGACACTCCCGTTAGTATCATCTGAATGCACTCACGTCACTGAACTCTAAGCTCCCCTACTGCCCTGGGCCCTGGCCAACGAAGGTTTCACACTGGTCCCCGGCTAGTCTTGCGTTTACGACGCTCTGGGGAGAATATGGACTTGATCCGCTGTCTCGCCAGGCCCTTGTTCTGTTAGGAAACCTTTGGCAGGTTTTTCCTGATCGTGTCATCGCTTTGATATCTCCCTAGGTGAGGTGATGGAATCCCGCGCACACTTATTTGTGGTATTGACGCAATTTTAGACAATAAGGGCACTGGCACACCGAAAGTGATCCTCCTCACGGCGCGCCTTTTTAATACTTCCCAGCGTTCCCAGCAGCAGGAGTACCCCTGATGCCCGGGACCTCGTCGCATTAGTCATCCCGTAATACAAGGCCGCGTCTCTAAGGCGCGGCTCACGTTTACGGGGACGTGTGTCAAAACCTTCACTGGGACAAGTGCACAGACTTTTATTAATATCTATATCCGCTTTGTGAGCGCCAGGAACGCGAAGAACGCCAACAAGAAACAGCATTATTGATGCTGATTCCCGTACTGACGCGTATAAAGGCTACTTCACTCGAGGGATATGTGACAAGGAACCCCGCTACCCAACCTCTGCTATGAAGTTCGCCACTCATCTTCCATTGATCGCTTGTCTGATAGGCCTTGCGCATGCAGGTTAGCTAACTCCTTTGCTGACAACAACTCAGGCTAACGACGTCGTCCAGCGTTGATATCACCGAATGGCCTCCCAGCAGGGTTGAAGCCACCTATCCGTTCTCCTAGAAATCGCACCGACTTCAAAACCATCTTCTCAAACATAACGAGGAAAGCGGCAGCCTCGCACAAATCTTTCCAAATTGTCTCCCCCCGAGATACGATTCCTGCTCCCCAATTCTTCCAGCTGACCTTCGGGCCTATCAATGGCGCGAATAACGCAGACGGGGTAAGTGCTCAACAACATCACGTACTAGGCGTACATAATCGCTGACCAGCTCTGTCTGTCTCAGTACATGGGCTTCACGTCCCTCACTTCTTACGACCCAAGCGCGTGCGCGGAGGCATGCAACGCGCGTGGATTTGACTCAAATGGGCCGTGTATCTTTTTCAATATCTGGACGGCCGTCGTTAATGGCACTGCTACTCAGTTTGTGTGCAGTATGGTGAGCGCCCATCTTAAAATCACGCATGCGTACCTTGCTCATGTTCACCAAAGTACGACACGGTCACAGATGCGTCCACCGCGACGAACACGGGGCAGGGCACGCTTCTGGTCACTAATTCG
Organism: Hypholoma fasciculare; assembly: GCA_016801325.1. Taxonomy (NCBI): domain Eukaryota; kingdom Fungi; phylum Basidiomycota; class Agaricomycetes; order Agaricales; family Strophariaceae; genus Hypholoma; species Hypholoma fasciculare. The sequence goes on from JAEKIV010000331.1 coordinate 23,003, forward strand.
CGTGGGTACAGCCGCGTCAGCGCGGTGCAGGACGGCTCGTTCCAGGACTTCACATGCATAGTCACCGCAAGCAACGGCTGCCCGTTCGCGCCCAGCGCCTTCTGGACGCGTGTGTTCACGGTGGGCAACGACTTCATCCTCGTGAACAACTTCCCCGCGCACAGCGGGACGTCGTCAGCACTCTTCTTCTTCGACTCCGCCGAGGCGATAGAGGGGCAGACGGATGTGCCGTCGACGCTCACGTACACGCCGAAGCTCGAGGTCGTCCCTGGCGCACAATACCTTCTCTCATTCTTCTTCACGCCGAACAGCTTCGGCCCTACGAGCGGCTCGGATACGCTGTTCTCCGTGTTGTGGAATGGGGCAGACGTACTGGACGTCAAGGAGCCCGCGAACTCGGATATTTCGCAGAGCCTCACGTTCTTGAACGCCCAGGTGGTGGTCACCGCCACGGGGAACGACACGCTCGTGTTCCAAAATGGCGCCGCGGACCCGCATCAAATGTACCTCGACGACATCGCTCTATTCGTCAAGTTTTTCTAGAGGTCGTACCCCCCGTTCGTTCACTGCTTCGTTATTTACTATTTATTGAGATTATGCACAGATTAATAAGTAGCTTACGATCTGGGCATCGATGAATGCCGGCGCAACCCGTTCATTCTCGGCGGAGCTTGAAAGCACTGCAGAGTTTATTCTGCCCTTGTCCCCACCACTCTTTGTCGACCGCCACCGTGTAACCGCTCAACCAGTTTGAAGCTTCACCGTATTCTATCAGCTTGCTATCAGCTCAACGTTATTCATGTGCTTGCTACCTTAATCTGACACGCATGTCGTTAATATCATCTGAACGCACTCACGTCACTCAACTCTAAGCTCCCCTACTGCCCTGCCCTGGCCCTTGGCCGACGCTACATAAAATGTTTCACCCTGGTCCCGGCTAGTCTTGCGTTTACGACTCTCTGGAAAGAATATGGACTTGGTCTGCTGTCTCGTCAGGCCCTTCTGTTCTGTTAGGAAACCTTTGACAGGTTTTTCCTGATCGTGATCGTGTCATCGCTTTGATATCTCCCAGGTGAAGTGATGAAATCCCGCGCACACATATTTGCGGTACTGACACAATTTTAGACAATAAGGGCACTGGCACACCGAAGACGATCCCCCTCATGGCGCTTGCATGGCGCCCATTTTTAACGATTGCCAGCAGCAGGAACCCTGATGCCCGGGAATTCGTCACATTACTCATCCCGTAATACAAGGCCACGTCTCTAAGGCGCTGCTCACGTTAACGGGGACGAGTGGCAAGACCTTCAATCGGGCAAGTCCACAGACTTTTATTAATATCTATATCCGTTCTCTGAGCGCCAGGAACGCGAAGACGGCCAACAAGAAGCAGTAGCACTGATGCTGATTCCCGTACCGACGCGTATAAAGGCAACTTCGCTCAATGGATATGTGACAAGGGACCCCTCTACTCACCCTCTACCATGAAGTTCGCCACTCACCTTGCATTGATCGCTTGTCTGATAGGCCTTGCGCACGCCGGTTAGCCAACTCTTTAGCTAACAATGGCTCTGGCTAACAACGTCGCTCTCCAGCGTTGATATCACCGAATGGTCTCCCGGCAGGGATGCAGCCACCTATCCGCTCCCCAAGAAATCGCACCGACTTCAAAACCATCTTCTCGAGCATAACAAGGAAAGCATTCGCCTCGCACAAATCTGTCCAAATTGTTTCCCCACGGGATACGATTCCTGCTCCCGAATTCTTCCAGCTAACCTTCGGGCCCATCAATGGCGCGAATAACGCCGACGGGGTAAGTGCTCGTCGGCACCATGTACTAGGCGTACATAATCGTTGACCGGCTCTATGTCTATTTTAGTACATGGGCTTCACATCCCTCACTTCTTACGACCCAAGCGCATGCGCAGAAGCATGCAATACCCGTGGATCCGACTCAAATGGACCTTGCATCTTTTTCAATATCTGGACTGCTGTCGTCAATAGCACGGCTACTCAGTTTGTGTGCAGTCTGGTGAGCGCCTATCTTGAATATTACCCACGCGTACTTTGCTCATGTCCCCCGAAGTACGACACGGTCACCGACGCGTCTACCGCGACGAACACAGGCCAAGGCACGCTGTCGGTCACTAATTCGCGAGGGTACAGCCGCATCAGCGCGGTGCAGGACGGCTCGTTCCAGGATTTTACATGCATAGTCACCGCGAGCAACGGTTGCCCGTTCGCGCCGAGCGCCTTCTGGACGCGAGTGTTCACGGCAGCCGACGACTTCATCCTCGTGAACAACTTCCCCGCACATAGCGGGACGTCGTCCGCGCTCTTCTTCTTCGACTCGGACGAGGCGGTCGACGGGCAGACAGACGTGCCGTCGACGCTCACGTATACGCCGAATCTCAACCTCGTCTCTGGCGCACAGTATGTACTCTCATTCTTCTTCACACCGAACATCTTCATGTCATCGGGCGGCTCGGATACGCTGTTCTCCGTGTTGTGGAACGGGGTAGACGTACTGGACGTCAAGGACCCCGCGAACTCGGATATCTCGCAAAGCTTGACGTTCCTGAACGCACAGGTGGTAGTCACCGCCACGGGGAGCGACACCCTCGTGTTCCAAAATGGTGCAGCGGACCCGCACCAAATGTACCTCGACGACATCGCACTATTCGCCAAGTTCTTCTAGAGGTTTCACTCCCCCATTCGTTCACCGCTTCGTCATTTACTATTTATTGAGATTATGCAGATTAATAAGTAGCTTTCAACGATTGTACTAAGTGCTCACATTTGGCAGTTGTATAGGTTGCGAATCCATTAATGTTTCCGCAGATTGAAACCGTTCTGGTACGACCTTGAACACGAACGTCCATTTCTCCCCACCTGTCTGCACCGCGCTTGTACCCCATGCGAGCTGCAATGTATTCCCATACTTCCATATCTTCCGCGCTGGATCACAGTTGGTGAGTATATGCGGTCCGACAACAACTTTTGTGGGACATACTTCCGGTGAGAGTGTAACCCTTTCCGTGAACTTCAACTATGGGTGGAAGTGGGGTGAATATATGCGCATATACGAGGCTTTCGATTGCTCTCTGTGACCTCGACATCAGGTTCGACGCTCGATGAGGACATGTAGCCCTCACCGTGATCTCATACTGAGACAAAAAGAAGGTGGGCAACTCTGCACAGACATTATTCTGGCTGCTCGAATAGCAGGGTTGAGTTTTCACGCGCTGGTGAGCTGAAGAAGTTGGCAGCTCACAGTGCTCCTTTGACGGTGACCATGATAACATGGCCATCGGAATCACTTGCAGCTGACGTGTATTCTGGGTGGTCGTCTATATGCGGGAAGAAAAGCAAGGTTGGCTTGTTGAGTGGGATGTAATAATTATGAGCCATGGTAGCGGTGAAAGAGCACGGACGCCTTGCGAATGGCATGGACGCTGCCACTAATGCCATAATAATCCGGAAAAGGGAATTCACCTTCCCAAACGCGTTAACTCCTCATCAGAGGCTAGAAGCACCTTCCGGATTTGTCCAACAGGATACTGATAGGAGTTCACAATTTAAATTTCTACTTCTATAAAGTAATACAATTACTTGGGATCCTTGAAGCCGATCGAGCCCCAGCCGGTCCAGCCAGCATCGCACACGCGGAAGAAGGAGGTCTTGCCGATGTCTTGCAACTCCTGGATCTCCTCGGTGGTGAGCTCAACGAGCGTCTTGTTAGCTAGTCATTGAATAGATTAATAAGCAGATAAACGAAGGTCATTGAGATAGGACTTACCGGCGATACGTGAGTTGGTGACTGATTTAGGAATAACTAAAGAAAACGAGTGAATGAGATTAGATTAGACGGAGTGTATATTAGTTGGAATCTACATACCGGTAACGCCTGGTTTGTTTGCTTGCAAGGAGATGAGGATATTTGAGGGCTGTACTTTATATTTCTCCGCAAGCTTGACCACAACAGGGTTAGCCAGCAGAGGCGAGTCGTTCGATCCCAAGGGCGAGTATGCGGTTACGATGATGCCCTTCGACCTACAGAATTCAATGATATCTTCTTGAGGGCAAGATCTACAGCGGTACGATAAATATATGCACTGTGAAATAATTAAGAGCAACGTACGGGTGGGACTCGATTTGGTTGGTCGCGGGAACGATCTCTGAGTTGGCAAGCAGGCGCTCGAGATATTCCGGGACCATGTTAGATACCCCTATATGTTGAGGACAAATTAAGACTCTGCCACTGCCAGCGCAGATGGACGTGACAAAAATCGTGCTGACCTATCGCTCGGACCTTTTCAGGATGAGCTTTGTGAAGTTTGACCATGGATTTCCAGGTATCGAGCCAATCAACCTAGAAGGTGAAGAAAAAACATTAAATCAACAAACTTCACGATATACAATACGAAAAATGCAGGCCGTACCGATTTTGCAGGTCCCGAATAGTCCTCCAACATGGGAGCGGGCCAGTGCATAAGCCCTAGAGAGAGATCGCATTAGCTGATCGTAGATCGGGGATAAATAGCACACTGGACGCACAAAGGTCGAGGTAATCCGTGTCCAACTGCTTCAGCGAGTACTCAAGCGCCTCTTCTACGCGCGTGTGGTAGTTGTTCGCGAGCTTCGTGGTGAGGAAGAACGATTCGCGGGGCACACCCGACGCTTTGATGCCCTTTCCAACCTCGGCTTCGTTAGAGTACGCGGTCGCAGTGTCGATATGCTTGTACCCGTTCTTGAGCGCGAACTCGACCGCGTGCTCGACCTCGCCAGGCGCGGATTTCCACGTACCTGAGATGGATGTCAGGGCTGATTTTAATGATGTCACGACGGACGCAACGCACCGAGCCCGAGCACGGGCATCTCCGCGCCAGTGTTGAGCTTGATGGTCTCGTAAATTGGCATTGTGTTTGTGGGTTGTGTTGAAGAAAAGCAATAAAGATATGGGGCGTTGATGGACGAAGAGATAACAGCGTGGCGTGCGTTATATAGCAGGTAGAGGGCGGGCCGTGCGCTGCTGGCAGACGCGATGGCGAAAGCCATTTCGGCCAAGTTATCACACGACTCCAATACCAGTTACCTTTTTCGTCGTAGTTTGCGATCCTCAATTGCGGGGGATTTTCGGCAATATACTATAATATGATATAGCCGGTCCGGACTCCGCTGCGTGAGCCTTCCAAGGTCCCGTGACTGATATCGTGATTCGTCACTGGTCAGAAATGTTTACATAACGACGCCGACGGCCGTCACTTGCACTCGTCTCACTCCCATGACTTCGCTGCCATCTCGCGTTCCCAGCAGACTGCAAGACCTCGCCCATGTCGTGAGCGCATACGATATGTGCCTGAGGCTTGAGAAGGCTCTTCAATCAAGAATGGATGATGGGGAAAAAATTGGGAACAAACTGGTTTACATCCGAATATTGGGCTATCTTATACATCTTGTTCCCGGAGACCGAGGGCTGAAAACGGTCGTTGAAGAGATCAGCTCGTGTCATGGCGAGCCTGCTCTTCTTGCCGTTGGACAGATGTATTATGATCACTATATCAGAGCGTGTAAGTTCATAAAACTCCTCCTTCACAGTCGGATTATCTGACGTGGTCCTAGTTCGAGCTAATAAGGGCACCGTGCCAACGCCCTCCAATCACGCATCTCGCCCTTCGTTCGGTACGATGGCCGACATGATAAACGATACCTTGGTGGAGGCTCCTCAGTCGCATGCTGCCGCGAAAAAAAACGTCAGGCTTTTACTTTCTTTCCTTGAATCCTCATTCATGCCCAATAAGTAGGCCCTTATCCGCGATGGTCATCGCTGCGTTATAACAGGAGCATATGAAACACGATCTGTGGACGAAATCCGAGAGCTGCAAGAGAAACTTAATTCCGACTCCAGCTTGCGGATGGAGTCAACAGATTGTGCGCATATATTCGCCGAGTCCACCAACTCGAGCATAGACCCGCAGTCAGCCAAACGGGACTATGCCGCAACGATGTGGGCGGTCATGTGTCGCTTCGGTCACGACACCCTTCCAGACGATTTGAACGGTCCCAAAGTGCACCGTTTGGAAAATGTGATGACTATGGTTCCTGGTGCTCACCGTCGTTTCGACCAATTAGCAATTTGGCTCGTTGCAACGGTGCGTCAATTTAACTTTGATTTTTTGAGAGCTCTCACATATTGTGATACTCACCAGAGGGAAGAGAACAAGTATAAAGTTGAAGGGAGAAATCCCTTTCACCTACGTAGTTATCCCGAATATGTCACATTCACGACGCCAGATCGCGTAAAATTTCCTCTTCCATCCCCCACTTACCTCGCCATTCACGCCGCGTGCGCCAAAGTAGCTCATTTATCGGGCGCGGCGGAATGCATCGACAAGTTCTACCGGGACATGGAGGACGGAAAGACCCTCAACTCTGACGGCGCCTCAGCGAGCATACTGGAAGAGGCCATTCGGGGACTTCAGGTTATCGGATTTGAAGCCAAAGCCTGCGTATCATAAATTATTCATTTTCACCAGAAACAACCTCTTCGTTGTGTAACTGTATCATAAGCTATAATAAATATGTTTCGCAACAGAAGATGCTATGTGAATTTCGCAGTAAGTTACAAATGGGAGTTTGGGGCCTAAATCGCCCAGCGGTTAGCACTCTTCGAGCAATGCGCACAATCTGTACGAAGGCCGACAATATTGCGTCTGATTACACTGTCCACTTCAGACAGTCTCTCTGGCTCAATCCCGATATCCATAAGGACTTTCTGTTGAAAAGGCCCTATAAACGGCCTCCTTTGTGAAGTGAAGCAGCCGCGACAGCGCTGAGAGGCTCCTTCACTATGGCTCGCGTTCCTTTAGCCCAAGCTTCCCTGTAAGTAAACTAAGTGGGAGACTCAGTATATCCAAGAATAAAAGATGCCTTTCAAATACACTGGGTTGAATATATGAGTAATAAGACATGATGCGTCTCTGTAGCAGCTCTTTACCTACCACTATCTCGTTCTCCCCAGACAGCCTGAAATATGGATTCTTTCTGTTCATGCGCTTCTCCACGTTTGCCACTGAATTCGCCGTCATCGGCCTCTTCGCCTACGCGTTCCGGGTCTCCCAGACGGGTCCGTGCCTGTCAGGCTTATTAGCGCGCCGTTATTTCTACGCGCTTATGTTTATGTTCTCCATATTATACCGCTAGATTGTGCTAGTAGCAGCTACGGCCGGGCCCGCTGCGTACGCCGTTATCGTTGGGTGCACCGCTGCAGCTGGGGTATGCAGTGGATTGTGCACTTTTGGGGGGATGCGCGGTCCGGTGGTTTGAGCGGTGTGCGCGTGCGCTTCTCATTGGGTTCACATCTTTCTTCCAGAATTGTCTGTCGTCGGTAATTCCCAGAGATATAAACAGCGCACTGCGACTGTTTAGAAGGAAATTGAGCTCTTTCCGACGCTGTGATTTACGAACCTCATTTAGGCGCAATGAGATATTCGAGATATTCGAGGACAAAGTGGGGTCCGCGTGAGCTTTGTAGCGGTTGATAGTGGCGACGGAAAACTAAAATATATTGAGAATGAAGAAACATTTGAGCACTGAGGCTGATGCTGAGAGAGCGCTGACTACTAACTTTTTATACGTTGAGAGGGACATCGAAAGAGCTCTGGAGTAATCATATCTACTCCGCAACTACACCGTAAATGAAATGAGCTCGGACCTGAAGATATTTCCAATCAATATTTTCCAGAAAACAGATTGCATGGGAGATGACCCTTGGCGCACGAAGTGCAAGTCTTTTTCCCCTTAGATTTTTGGCGTATCGATATAAAACAGTCCCGACCTTGGGTACTCGATCTATTTGTGGACAAGCATCGAGAACACTGGAGGCGTATTTCAGTATGTTCAGCGGAAAGAGAAGCATTAGACTTACCTTAGGGATGTTACGTTCATGCAATTTTGGATTGAATATTAAATTCAGAGTTAATTTCATTTTTCGGGATGGTTTCACTGCGGCCGTCGATTGCGGAAAACGGGGAACGTGTCCCTCATTTTTTGAGTTAGCCGTAGTACCAAGCTTGTTTATTGCTCTGGGAAAAGGTTCAGGACTAGGGCTCGGAGTCGCTTCGTGACGAGCAATCGGTTGCAGTGCGTGGTTGACATGCCCTTCTTTTTTCGTGTCGATTGAAAGCTCCTCATCTTCATCATCGCTGCTATATAGCACTATGGGAGCATTTATCGAACTGCCGTATACGTCATCTCCGTATTTCTCCTTGACCTGGACAAAGACTCCCATGTTCAGTCCGGTTGAGTAATGATGTTTCAGTAAAACGACGCACATTCGCATTTTGGCCGTTATTTTTTTCATTATCTTCACATGATGAACCCAACTTTCTTCTCGGCGGTCCAAATTTAGTGAATCCAGGAGGATCGATGTCACTTCTTGCGGTAGAAACTCTGACGTTGGCTGAAAACCACGCAAAATTCGCTTTGCATTCTGCCACTAATCTAGGAGGAATCCAAGGGAGATTTTCGAGATGTTGTTGCCAGTCGAAAGTCGGGTTTCTGGTCCAGTTGAGGGTGGTGTTCTTCTTGATAGCCTCCCTAGCAATAGCCATCACTTTCTCCTAATAACCGTTCAGAGGACGAGCGAAAGTCGGGAGACGATCCGGGTCAACGCACCAGCGCTTGTATAACATCTTGTACATGTTCTCCTTCAGCTCCAATTTCGGAGAGTCCAGACAATTTCTGCAGAATGAAACCGACCTCCCAAACGGCTTGTTCGAACATACGTTGGGCATTTTGCGTACCAGTCTTTGCGGCGATCAAAAAGGGGTCTGGCTTTTGCAACATTTGTCTGGGGATGAACGCTCGCACACAAAATACGCAAGCTCCTTTGGTTTTAAGAGAGAAGATAGTGGTCAAGTCAGAAGAGTATGTTTACTCCTCCCGAGCTTCAACGTTTCAATAGATGCTTGGAATCGGAACTTGGAATCGTTCGGAACTAAAAATGAACTTCCCGAATTCAGTTTTCTACGGAGTCCCCATTTTGATGTAATTACCCGAAGTGGCATTTTTCCCCCGTAGCTATCACCTGGGTTTCAGTGGCTTTTGGAGCGAAGCGTGGTGAATTATTTAATGTTATTGCGGTAGTTGCAGAAGCCAGGCCGACGGCAAACTCTGGTGCTCGCGGACTCTACATTCAGGACTACTTATCGAGGTACCAATCCGGAAAAATATACAGTAATTGCGCGTTTGGTTTGTATAAGTAATGTCAAGCAATGGTAGACCTGGACCAAGATCAGTATTTTATTATCACAACAATTCTTGCTATCTTCGTTCCCCAAATCCTCCAGCTACTGTTCATCGTCAGCAGACTCGGGCGGAGAAGGAGCGGATTCCCTCGTGTTTGCCCTCGCATTTCTTTTTGGTCTCTTCTCCTGCTCACTCTCGCTATTCGGAGATGCGGCGCTCTTTCTCTTCCTTTTAGGAGGTTCATCGTCGGATGGGACGAATTGTACCTCATCTGCGGGAGGCTCTTTGACGCATTTTGTGTGATTCAAGATGCAACGAATGCAGTTGCTTGCTGGATGAGACGCAACCTTCTTACGGAAGCAGTCATACCCATTGGGAACTCTGGGTCTGGGTCGACATTGATGACACTAGAAGACAGAGATGGTTGAGAAAAGGGCCAGCGATGAAGGACGACACAGGATAGTTATTCACCTTAGGATCGTTGCGCACATGCAACTTCGCATTGAAAAGAGGAGTCGCTGGCGGCGTCGGGGCACCGATGCTTGTTATGATCAAAGGTTTCTTGATTGACATTACCTGCTTGACTGGAGTACGGGTTTTCTTTTCCTTTTCTTCAGGTCCGGCATCCTCCAACTTCACAGGAACTGCATCGTCCACCTGAATAGGCTCTTCTTCCTTCACGCCGAGTTTTCCCATTCCAGGGGGCCGGGTGGCAGGACCCTTGCCTGCGGACGTCTCAACGTTGACTACAAACCATGCAAAATTCGCCTTGCATTGGCTGGCGAGATACGCGGGGATCCACTTCGAGCTCTCGAGATGCGACTGCCACTCGAATATCGGATTATTCTTCCAGCGGAGAATCACGTCCTTCTCAGAGGCTTCGTCCGCAACAGCGATGAGATTTTTCTGTGAAGCCACATAGTTAAGAGCTATAGTCTCGCGAAAGATAGGACACGAAATGTGATATGGGTGTATAACACAGCAAAAACTCACCAATGCTTGTCTGATTCTAGCGACATATTCTTTCTGTCTTGCCCCTCCGGATGCTGGATCGTCGGCTGATTTCTGTAGGACGAAGCTGACTTCCCAGACAGCCTGTTCAAACTTATGTTGGACATGGGTAGATTCTTGCATGCAAAGAGACGTGGTCGACAGGGAAAAGAATAAGTGCCAAAGGGAAACTGAACGCAGATGTTAAAAGCTCGGCGGTGTTTGTAGAAGTTCCAAAAGATGGCGACAAATTTCTTGAGTGAGCTCTTCTATAACCTTATTGAACGTCTTCTTTTCCAGGAAACATACTTTTGACATGATTCACGGAATTCGGTGCTTCCAAATCAGCGACCCGTAGTTTATATCATGTCCGCATTTCGAAGTGCGCGAGGAAGAATGTGGACGTAGAAAAGCCAGGTATTTATCTTTCGTTGTTGCCGGATTATCTAGGAGTTCGGAAAAGGTCAAAGAAGTGCTCGAAGGAGGAAGCAACGAAGAGTTGTGAGTTATGACCGAGTTATGACTCAAGAGATCCGGCAAACTGTGGGAATCATACATGGTGATTGCCGCGATATAGAAAGGGAGTGGCCTTTTTGTAGCCTCTTACCTACTTTGTGCGTTTCGTTATCGAGTGCTCATCGAAGGTACTTTTCAGGAGGACAAATTAGAAACATAGTTTGAACATAGTATAAATATCAAGTAAATGTTCAATTATGAATGTTCTTTATCTTATCTTGATTTAGCCGATCTTATCTTTAACCCGATATGGTTCTCTACCAGGTCCCGCTCGATGTCAAGAAACCAACATAAAGCTTGCTTCTCCACGACGCCTTTGTTCCCACTACGTCTCTCGATGGTAAATATCTCTGAATGTACCTAGGGTATCCCATACTTGGAAAATCTACTGGAAACGTCTCAGCATTGGAACTGAAGGTGTCAAATTTCAGAGCTCCAGCTACTCAACATCTATGGCCACACTCCCAAGATCCCGGTATCCCCCAGCGCCAGCAAGTTCCTTCTCTCAAAGACCTGCATCTGAGTTTGATTCTGGGATTAACACATCTACTGCATGGACTGAACATCTTGTAACGGGATCCTCTAGTGACACTACATCTAAAGCGCGCACAAGACAACACTATTCTGAATCAGATGCCCGACGCGCTCAATCTGAAGATGACGACGACGAGGAGCCAGAGATAATGACGCGCCCTGCTCGTGCATTATATGCGTTTGAAGGGAAGGCAGAATTCAGGGAGCTCAAAGTTGAAGCAGGCGACGAGCTAGACGTGGTGAAGGAGGACGTCGGCGATGGGTGGAGTCTTGTACGAGACGCGACAGGTGAAATCGGCCTTCTCCCTAAAACATATTATACGGTATGTTTATGAATTCTGCGACGATGAACTCCTCATCTCAATGAATCGTCAGCTAACTGTCGAATTCTCGCTTTCGTCTGATCTCCAGCTCGATGTAACGAGAAAGAGAGAAGCCTCAGGCTCCTCGATCACACCTCGTGGCTCTCCCCGCAACTCTCAAATACATTCACCGCTAGCATCTCTGGTCCCTCAGCACACAGGAGAATGGCTCCCCACGTTCCCCAGCTTCCGACAAAGTCTGCTAGGGGGCAAATCGCTGAATAGGTTCTCGAGCTTCGTCACAAGCGGTGCAGAATCATTCCTGCTGAACGGCAGCTCGGATGCTGGTCAATCCGAGCAGCCCAAATTGAATGATGCACACGTCAAAGATGCAAGCACTGCGTCCATGCTGGATCAGCTGGAGGAAGAACAGGCCAAATTGAGCTCACTTGGGCTGGGCGAGGCTAATCGGCACATCATCGATGCGGGGCCAGCAGGGCCGGTGTGGCACGCCAAAACTCCAGCGTTCAGTATTCTTGTCCACTCTCCGACCAAGCACACCGATGGCTTGACTAGTGCTTATACGCTGTACAGCATCACATCTCTGTTTGCCGCGACACCTACCCTCGCCGCGGCCGCGGACTGGATCGAAGTTCCAGACCCAGATGACGTACATCCCCCGTCACCGACTGCGTCAATGACTGGGGAAGCCGCGACGCGCATCACCGTGCATCGTCGCTTCTCCCAATTCGTGATGCTCCATACCGCCCTCTCGCGGCGTCTTCCGGGCGTCGTACTGCCGCCGCTCCCCGAGAAACAGTACGCCGGGAGGTTCAGCGAGGACTTCGTCGAGGCCCGGCGGGGGGATCTGGAGCGGTATCTGAATAAGATAGTCCGACATCCTGTCGTTCGTTACGCTGAAGTCGTCACTTTTTTCTTAGGATGCGAGAACGACGCGGTGAGCACTCATGCACTCATATTTCATGTAGTTATGGATGTAACTGATGTGTGGCGCTGTGCAGGAATGGTCTCGGTTGCTCCCCCAACACCTTTCCGCGCCTGCAGCTGGGCCTTCTTTCTACGCTCGCGTGTATCACCCTGCTTTCAATGTAGACCTCGAAGACGCCGAAGATTCGATTAAATCATTCCGAAGGCATGCGCGAGCGGTGGGAAAAGGAGTGCAAAGTTTGCGGAGTGTGTTTGGAAGGGTCAGAGATGCCAGAGTTGGTTAGTCACCTTCCACGTTTGAGACTCATCATCTAATACATGTACATTATGCACAGAAATGTCGAAGGCCGAGCGCCTACTCTCGTATTCTTTACTTTCTCTAATAACGTCGACGCCTATCGCATCAGCTTCGGCCTCACCTGGTACAACTAGTGATGAAGAAGGGAGTAGTCCATCTGGTCAATTGTCAGAAAAAGCAGAAGATGAGCGAAAGGGGCTGATGAATACGGATGGTGCTTGGTGTTGGAGAGAAGGATGTTCTGGTGAGAACCTTCTCTTTTCAACTGCAATCGTTGTTTTTGTTCCCATTTTCTGATTGAATCTAGAATGCCTAAAGGTAACCAAAGCCGTGCAGAAAACATGCGAGACGCTCCAAACTGTCGCTAACTTGTACGACGGACATGTGAGAATATATATATATATATATATATTGCCTTTGCTGAGCGTGACTGATGTCCCCGCCAGGCGCGGAGAACACAACTGGCTACACACGAATCCCTCAAGATGATGGCTCACCCTTCGTCAATATACGAGGTCAGCTCACGGCAAACCACCCACAGAACTTTAGCTGACCATAATTGTAGAGTGTGATAACGACGCATAAGTCTACACTATCGCGGTATCGGGAAGCCATAGGTAGTGGTAGCTCCACTGGACCGACATATGTCAGCTTGCCTTTGCCTTCTTTCGTTTCCGTTTGCTGAATTTAAGAACAATTAGGCTGACGAAGACATGGTCGCGAGATGCGAAACTGTGCTGAACACAACGATGGCGGAAATGGACGTCTACCATACGCAGAAAAGCGAAGACCTCAAAGCAATCACAGTCGACCATCTAGACGGGGAGATCGCATTCTATGAGCAGGTACCAGCAGTCTGCCCTCTTCCCCGCGTCGATCGCATGCTAAACGTGCATCTGTTTGTCATCATAGATTCTAGTCCGTCTAAAAGCAGCGCGGGCTACTTATGACGGTCGCCAGTATAGCGAATTGGCCGCGTCGCCGCGCCTGCCGTCCATCTACGAGAAAGACCTTGCATATGATCCGTCCAATCCGCAGAGCGGCGCAAACAATCCACACATCGGACCCAAGCCTATTCCACAACCATGTCCCCATGTTTATGACTCAGCGCCGATGCGGCCTGTCAGCGTGGCGATTCAGGAGGGAGTTGGCATGTTTTTGGGCGACAGTGCGGGAAGAGGGAGCAGTGTATTTGGTCGTTTTTGGTGATATATATTCTAACAGGTGAAGTTACGCAGTGCGCTTTTACTATCACAATTGAAAGTGAGATCTTGACATTTATTATGGTCTGTTAACCTACTTACAATGAAAATTTTCACACCCATTAAAGTGGCCTGCTTGAAATAGACGTGCTGTATCCGAGTGTCATCGATAAGATTGCATATCATCACGTACATCAAGGATTGTGCACACATACACGGTGTGCGTTTGAGAGTGTGCCCACCGTCACCCACCCATTGTAGAAGATGGATCAACGAAGTACCAACGCCGCCCCGAACCCAAATCGCGTAGCCAACACGCCAGCGAGTACCGACTCCCCCGCGGTCGCTCAGAACGACATGATAAAGGCTCTTGACATTCTCAAGGCCAAAGTCAAGGCCGAAATAGGAGAGACTCTATCGAACGAGAGGATCTCGCAGCTCTTATTTGCCCATATGGACAGGCTTGTCCAAGATGGGAAGCTGTCGAAGCGCCAGATAATGCAGGTACGCCGGCGCGCGCTCTGCCACACCTTTCATTGACTTACGCGCCTTTCATCCGCGCGCTCTACCAAGCTTAAGGAATTCGCGAATATTCACAAGGCACAAACATCCGATTTGGAGCCTGACCCGTCCCTAGAGTCCGCTTTCGCATCCATCTCTTTGAATTCGATGGTTTGAGGCCGAAAGCTCACTACCAGCAACATACACCCAATTGAATTACCAGGCCTCTAGATGACCTTACAATCCTGGCTGCGAACGATAGCTGACAGCAGCGCACGAGTGCGCCGGAGCTAACGGAGAAATTGAATACAAGGCCTGTACAGACATTCGTGCTTATTCCATCATAGATCGTCATTGGCTTGTGCTCTCCGAGTCGTCTAAGTATTCGCATCAGGGGCATCGCGGGGGTTGTTCCCAAATTATACCGCTATGCATTGCTTCCGTCAAGCATCCGTGGTAATTCGTGGCCAATTCCAGCCGTCTGAATCAGCCAGCCTACTGAGAGCCAGATTCAACCATTGAGCACCTTACTAACGATATGTAAGTATCAGCCGGACGCACGTATGCGCGTGTACCCGGCATGAAACATTCTCCGCATTCGGCGGTAGGACCGAGACATAACAATCGAACTATGCGTATAAAAGCCAGCATTCATGATCTGCGAGCTTTATCACACATCTTGCGCTTCTTCACACCTTCCGACAGCCTTTCAGAGAATATGGGTGGCATAGTTTCATTTTTATCTGAAACTTTCCCTCCGAAGAGCAACTTTAGCCCTAAGGACATCCCCGATCTCACGGGGAAGGTTATTATTGTGACGGGCGCTAGTTCAGGTTCGCCTCTTCGCTGGCGCCTATCAGTTCGCAGCTCATGCATCTTTTACCTGTAGGCATCGGTAAAGAAACAGCGAAAGTGCGTTTGGAACGATTTTCCGGGTTTTAAAATGCAATTCGGATGCCATCGTTGTGCTGACTTGAATTCAATATTAGGCACTCCTGGCTCATAATGCCAAAGTATACATCGCGACGTACAACGCAGCTAAGGCTGCAAAGACTATCCACGAGCTCAAGGAAGAAACAGGAAATGAAGCCACATTCATCAAGCTCGACCTTGCGGATTTGAAATCCATCAAGGAAACTGCTGAGGAATTCAACAGCAAGGAGAAAGAGCTACACGTACTATTCAATAACGCGTAAGTAAATGACTTAATCTCGTTATGTTGTGTATTAAACATGTAAAACAGCGGAATATACCGTCCTCCAATCGATCAGCTAACAGCACAGGGCTATGATGCCCAATTCGGCGTCCATGTTGTCGGACACTTTTATCTCACCAAATTACTCATGCCAGCGCTAATTGCTGGTGCCAAATCAAGTCCTGACGGCAAATCTCGCGTAGTAAACACCTCATCCTCGGCCTCGTTAGGAGTGACCGGGATCGACTTCAATACTCTGAAGGAAAGCCCTGTGCGCAAGGATAAGGGCGGCCAATTTCTCTACGGGCAGAGTAAATTGGTACGTGGAGCATATCATGGTGATTCAATGTTATCCAGATCTGATTGGGGTGTAGGGGAATATTTTATTCTCGAACGAGCTTGCGCGCCGATATGGTGACCAGGGAATAGTTTCGACCGCTCTGAATCCAGGCAACATCAAATCAGAAATTCAACGCAATCTACCCAGCTGGGGCCAAAGGCTTTTCGTGCGCGGTGCCTATTTTGTGAATGTAGATTCTGGAGCTAATGCATTCACAGAGCCTCATAACATACGACGAGGCCTACGGTCCTCTTACACAACTATGGGCCGGTACTTCCCCAGAAACTGCTGAAATGAATGGAAAGGTATGTGTACCATTGCAAGTACTTAAATACCGTCCTATTGCTTATCGTCGACTATCTGTTATTCCAGTATCTCATTCCTTGGGCTCGATTGGGAACTGCAGGAAAATCGGGGCGAGATCCTCAGATTTCCAAGGAGCTATGGACATGGTTGGATGAACAGATTGCTCAGAACGCCTGAGACACGACTTTGTAAGGACATTATAGTAATACTTATTTTACACCTGTGCCGCCGTTACAGTGCGTCGTATCGACGTCCGCAAAGTAATCATACTCACATTCTACACGATGAAGTATGCTCGAGCCTCTTGAGCTCCAGTTGGAAGACTGTCTACAAGCAGATTTATTTCGGAAAACTAAGCGCCTGTTTGGCGCCGGTTTAGTGCAAGCGCGCAACAAGCGCGTCCCCGTTCGGAAGGAGCCGGTATGTGATGCGTCCACGCGGCGCGCGTCCGTGCTTGTCACTATGTACTCTACCACGCTGTACTAGTGCTTTCTGAGCCCTCTAGTCTGTCGGCGCGCCGTATGCAAGAGACCACACAGCGGCATATGCAAAAGACAATCCCTTGCTTGCCACGTCACTCCTTCGCGACTTGAAGGCTATCAAAGGACGAAATTCGGGGGTTTTCACGGCGAAGGCGCTGGGGGGAAGGTGCAATACTTTTGCCGTACTCATGGGTACAACAATTGGAGCAATCTGCAACGCAGATGTGAGCATATATCCCTCAAAGATTTGCTACGCTTGCGTCCCCCGAGAGCCCCAAGGTTACGGTCTCCACCTATTGGACAGTCGCAAAGGTGTCAAAGCTTTATCGGTTTCTGTATCTTTCGGCGCAATGGAAATTCATCTGCATGGACATCTTTCAAAGAGACTCATGGACTTCGAGATCATTCCGAGCTCATTCAGAAATCTGTTTACATGGGGACGGCACAGCGGCGATCTTTCGGCCCACCAGGAATCTTTCCAGCCACATGGGCATTCTTGATTTATCCCCTGCTTGATCAGCACCAACGCCGCCGCCCATTCAGTATAATCTTTACGTGCAGCGTGTTCACATGCACGGTGTTGTTCTAGGTCACAAACCTCGGTGAAGCTCCTTGCACAATGCAGTTATATGAACAGCTCGCGCACCAGTTCCAGACATGCTCGCTCAGCAACTAACGCGTCGAAAGACCGACTTCAAAGGTAAGTTTTCCATAAATGCCCGATTTTACCCGCAAATACGTTGGAATGAGTACGTCTAAACGTACCTCTGATATCATCTCAGTTGCGCTACGCAAATCCTTGTTTCCGAGGATCAGGCGACAAACGCCAAAATCCGCACTTACAATTTAGACGTTGCACATTTCTGATTCACTCCTATCACCTCCGATCATAGATCCAGAAATTCGGGATTACATATAGGCTTATATTGGGCAGGTGAGCCTTATCTGCTCAATGGGATCACCGAGCTGACAGCTGAAAACGCGCGCTATCATTTAATAGACAGGATTCTCCCAGTTAGCTCTTCAGCTTCAGACACCGTTGAATAGAGGCTCGATTTCAATCACATCATGAGCTAGTACAACATTCATTATTTCGAGGTGCGATCGGGCCTTTTCAAAGCGATATTTAAATATATTCCTATTTGATTCCTGTCTGCTTCTAACCGAGCAATCTTTTGCCATAGTGCCAAAAAACGAGACTAGCGTAAAATTGGCGCAGAAACCCGGTGGCGTAGGAGACCAAGACACCAAGTATGTTGAACAGTACGGTTCAAGAATGGCAGAATTTGCAACCAGTTGCTGTATCTTTCCATACAAGAGACCTCGGTCGTTACTGTGAAATTTCTAAAGCTCTCCTTCCAGAATCCTTATGCCTGCGCAGTGCGCACCTTGAATTAATGTTTGCTCCTTTCCTGCGTATACAACCTGGATTTGTATACCGTGAGTGAGTGAAGCCCAAACATTTGGCGAGCCTCATAGTTTGCTGACAGTTTCTGCGCTCAGAGCCATAATTACCGTATATCCATTCTCTCTGATGCGAGCGAGAGAAAACTAACGGAAAATCAATATACAAACAGCTTACAGGGACCTTGGCTCATTGGATGTTGTACGGAGTACTACTCGTTCAAATATGTAAGTATTTGCAGAGATGTTTATTGGTATAAGGCTTAATCTGATGTCATTATCGAGGCTTCTACTATACTGCGTTCCCAGACGATCATCGCCTCCTCAAATATACAGTGCTATTTGCACTTGTACTTGAGACGATCCAGACAATCGTGGTTACGCAGGACGTATTCCGAGGATTTGCGCGTGGTTTCGATGACCTCTTGCTAGCCAATGAAGTCGATACCTTATGGTTCTCTGTGCCCCTGATGACCGGCTTGAGTACGTTTGAACAAATCTATGAAATCCAATCTATACTTTACTGAGTTTTTTCCAGTGGCCTTTCTTACACAGGTGTTTTATTGCTACCGGATCGCAATCCTCACCAAGTCAAAATATGCTGTCACTGCGATTATTCTGGTACGAGAAAAGCTGTTTAACAGCTTGTTAACAGCCGTACTATTTTCCCTCTTAAGTTATGACCTTGTTTACCATTACAGCTCTCTATTTCGCAGCTTGGATCAGCTATAGAAATGACATTACAAACAAGAGCGGCAATGTTTCTTCCTGATATATTGGGGACCAAGATGTCTTTGATTACGATTGGCGTATGGTTTACCCAACTTATTGTAGTGCTCTATCTGATCATGATTTTTATACTAGATCTGGGGGACAACCACCGCTGGTTGTGACACGACAATTGCAGTCATCATGGTATACCATGTGCGCTGAAATTGAATAGTTTCAACACTAAAATGGTATCTGATTGCTGACTATCTATTCAAATAGCTCAAAATGCGAGACACGGGCTTTCGGGAAACACATAATATCGTTAAAAGATTGATACGTTTGACCATTGAGACGGGGTTCGTGACAGGTCAGATTATAGCAGCAGCATTTCAACGATTCTTAGTCCCTGACACGGTAACCATATCAGCTTCGTTCTCAATCATTACCATGGCCCTGGCCTATATTCCAGGGCCTGTCGGTTATTATCAAATTGGAATCCTCATCCTGGCAAAGATGTACTCTAACTCGATGATTGCTGCACTAAATAGCCGGATGAAAGTCGTATCGAATTCCGAGTTCGGTTCTCCTCCCTCTTGGAATGAGTCGGCGAAACAAACAGAATCATGCGAGGTGAGAGCACAAGATCTCGCATTCTGCTGGGTGGATGAATCCGTTGACAGCAGTGAGGATGCAATACGGGTTTCATTGACGTTTTGAGAAACACAATCTTGGACATTTTGATACATTTATAATTCTTATTCACAGACACAACACAGACACCTTACGGACATTCGATGTGTTTTAAGTAGCGCTAGCGAATTTAGTTTAATTATAATATATACTTTGCAAATACTTTGTGTATAATTCGCGCCTATTCTATTTTGCAATATGAACTTGGCTTCATTAAAATATATCCATATACCTAGGTTGGGTTGAGTATTATATTTTGATTATACTTATGCAGCCTCGTTCATAGGTCAGCGCCACGTTCAATGTTCAGAGAATCGCACCGGCGAAGCCCCTATTATGTAGTGGCGCGCGCGTGAGAAACCACGCGTTGTTTGGAGTGTGTTTGTACGCAAATTATGTTCATGTGTTCGACGCGTCGACTCACCCTGACAGGGCCTGACTTCACCAAAACCACCATGTTCAACGCTACCGACGACAAAGAATTCTCCACACGCGTAAACTCAGCGCGTCTCGCGGACTACGTCTCCAAGCACGTCCGCCTGCCATGCAAAGTCCTCAAAGTCAGTCGAATCTCGCTGATCAGCGATGCAGGGCTGTGGCTCGTCTGACGCGTTTCTTCTTGTCCTTCCAGCTCGATGGGGAGCGCATAACGGTAGAAGCGAGCGATGGGGGGCAGGTCACTGTCACTTTATCATCTGTGCGTGAATTCTTTGCTGAGAGGGCCAGGCCTCTGCTGCGTGGGGCTGGCCGTAAGGTTTTTGACGTCGAGCTAACGCACTGGCTTTCTAGGGCGCAGATGTCTCTGATACGTTCATCGAAGTTGTGGGACGCGTGGTGAATCCTACGACTGTACAAATGCTAGCTTGCGTGAACTTGGGATCGGATCTCGGTGCGTGCCTTAGCAGTCGATTCTTGTTCGCGCCGTTTACCGGTTGTTGGCCAGACCTCAAGCTCGTAAACGACACAGTCGAGCTGATACACGATCCGAGGTTCTACAACAAGATGTTCCATTAGGAGTGCCGGCGGACCCTACAATTGCTCCTTGTTCTTTTGGATCGCTTCGCTTCGTTGTATTGTATTTTTTTGGCCATTCGACAATCCACATGTATTATACACTAACTCTGCGCCTCTGTGCTCCTCTAAAATATCTCACACATCAAGATGAAGGCCCCGCAACAGCACCTGCACGGGCCATTTTCTTGTCGTGCCCGCGTTTCCGGTTGTGATTTCCTCGGCTGGCCTTGTTTTTGTCTTTCCATGCACGTTCGCGAGCGCTGCCTTCACCAGTTCCACCGCCTCCACTTCCGCCACCTCTGCCTCCTCCGCCACCACGACCGCGGCCTCCTCGAGGTCCGCCTCGGCCCCGACCGCTGCTGCTGCCGCCGGGACGGACTTCGAGGCCTTTCTCGTTGCCTCTGAAGGCATGTTTCTCGGCGATTTTCTCCTTTCTGATGGGCTATTAATGGAAAGTAGGGAGCTCAGCGATTAAAGGGGTTGAGAGGGGATTTACTATACATACATTACGCTCCAGCATGATTTTCCAGCCCTCGATTTGTTCGTCGCCCCAGCCTGTTAATAGATGTTGAGTGGGACTGCGTAGAGGGTCAACATCAAATAACGCACCTGTCTGTGCTTTGAGATCAGTTCTAGCTTTGCTTCGTCTCGTAGCTCCATCACGATCGAATAGCTTGGGATCGCGCAGGTAGGCCAGCTCAAGGATCGTCTCCGGCGTCTGCTCCTCCTCGCGCTCCGCCTCCTCGTCGTCGTCGTCATCATCACCACTATCCTCGCCATCACCACCCAACCGCAGCGGCACAGCATCCTCCTCGTCCTCCGGGCCCAAATCCGCCGAGCGCGCCCCACCGGCACCCGCCTTCGCTTTCCCTTTGCCCCCGGCGGCCGAGGCAGCACCCCCACCACCGAATATATCCGCCTCGTCAACTTCCTCCTCGTCATCCGACACCGCCTCCGCCCGGCGCAGGATGTCCGCCTTCATCTCCTCGATGAACGTGCGATCGCGCAGGATCTCGGCGCCCGCAGCGACCTTGCCCACGCGCAAGCGAGAGAGATCAATGTCCTCGTCGTCGAACACGTTCCGCCGCTCGGAGATGGAGTACGGTGCGGGCGCGGGCACCGCTGCGGCGATAGCTGGATGATCGTCTTCGTTTTCGTTTTCGTCCTCGTCAGCGGCGGCGGCGTCCCGCGCGAGCTCGTCTTCGGACATGGCGGTGCCCTCGAGGAGCGCGGCGATGACGCTCTCCGGGTTGCGCCCGTAGCGATCGTGTGCAAGTAGGCGCTTGACGTACTCGGCTGGCGTGTCGGGGAGGATGTCGAGCACCTGCGTCGCCTTGATGTCGAGGTCCGGGTCGTCCGCCGGGGGCGTGGCGCGAGACTTGCCCTTGGCTTTTCCTTTGGGGGCATACAACACCGGCGGGGTTGGGGCGCTGACGGGCGCAGGAGGTGGGCCACGGGTGCCGCGAGTACCGAGGTTGTCGATCCCGGGCTGGATGCCGGACGAGCGGAGGATGATCTTCAGCGCGCCGGGCTGCTTCTTCGCGGGGTCCGGGACGTCGAATGCCCGCAGCGCTGACTCAAGGAGGTCGAGGCGGGCGTCTTTCTCCTGTGCGTGCTTCAGCGCCGCGGCGAGGGTCTTGGAGAGCGCGTACGCCTGCTGGTAGTCCGCGAGCAGCGGCTGGTCGAGGAACGGCGTCGTGCCCGGTGTCGTCGACCCCGATGGCGCCTCGAGCAGTGCGAAGACGAGGTCGAACGCGCGCTCGGCCTCCGCCGCGAGCGCGGGCCCGGGTGCCGCCGCGGCGAGGCGGGCAGTCAGCGCGCCCAGCACGATGTGGAACGCGTCGAGCAGCGCGACCTTCGTCTCCACCCAGATCGTCTCCCACTCGTCCGCTGCGCGGCCTGCGCCTGCGATGCCCGCCGACAGCGCGGGAAGTCCGCCGTACGAGGCGGCGATCGCGGTGAGGCCGCCGTCGTAGAGCGCCGCGAGTGCGAGGACGAAGGACTTGCTGTGCGCGAACGGGCGCAGCAGAGCAGGGGTGTCCTTCGCGCCGCGCAGGAAGGCGAGGATACATGCGGCGACCTTGCGCTGCGCGTATAGACCCTGTGCCGCGGGTGTCTGCTGCGCGAGGAGCGCGGTGAGCCCCGGGATGAGCTCGTTTGCGACTGAGCTGGCGAGCTCCGGGCGTGCCTGGTGCGCGGCGGTGAATAGACGGCGCAGGGACGCGGGCTGCGTGCGGGAGTAGACGACGGCGAGGTCGAGCAGAGTTTGGATGTCGAGTCCCGGAGACGACTGCGCGAGCTTTTCGGCGAGCAGCAGGCTGCGCTTCGCGATGGCTTTTTCGTCCGCAGATCGCGCGCCTGCACCATCTTCCGCTGCGCCATCGCGCCATATCAGAGCCTGGAGCGCCTGGAATGCTGTGTCCTGCACGTAACTGGCGAGATATGCGCGCGTAGATGGGATGTCGCGCTTTTGGGGAGGCAGGGCGAGCACGACGCTCAGTGTCGATGCGATTGTTTGGTGCAATGTGGCCCGCTGCGATGCAGGCAGGGCCTTGCGCGATTGCGTCGATGGGTACGCTGGGAGTCGAAGGACATCACTTGTCATCGTCGCTTTGGCTCTCTGGTATGACCGCACTCGTGGTGTATCGTAACTTTCGAAGTAGGCAAGTAGACAGCAAGATCTCTTCAGCACCTATGCACTGATAGTAATCACGCAATGATTAGCACTTGGGCACCCATTAGATTAGGTTTTCTCGGAGTCTCACCGTAATTCGATGAGGATGTCAACGGAGATGGCTCCGAGAAGGGTCAGCGTCACGGAAGAGCGATGACGACGGCTGCACGACGGCGGTGGGAAAGTCAAAATATCCGGGCCGAGCTTGCCGGCGAATTGAACATGAGCGGAAAAATCAAGGAAAAATGATTTCCTCGATGATTATTTGACTTGACTAGTGGTTACAAATCGAGAAAATATCAAGGATTCCGACTTAAATTAGATGACCAAGATATGTACGTATTAAAAGAATGGAGAAAACAAGGCGTACAACTCTAAGGGTTATTACTACGACGCGCATGAGAGGCCAAATCAATAGACGCGAGCTCTTACTGCTGCATATCGAGTCGTTTCAAGGTCGAATGCAGTCGGCTGACATGCCTATATGCCGTTATGTATTTGTTATACCAGCCATCTCTTGATACTTAATCGCCAGACAGGCGCTTATTCTTCGTTACATAATAGACCGTATGGTTCCAACTTAAATTTTTGACAAATACTAGCCAATTGCTAGCCAAATACTTGAGATAATCTATCCATAACGAAACGCGAATAAATCTTGGGGCGAACCTGTCCACATACGAGTGTACGGTCTGCCCGAACCACGAGCGAGCGGTGCCAGTGCGCGTGCAACTCGCAGGAGATGCCTCTCCGCGGAAAACACACGAAGATAACCGCTCAAAATTCCGAGAGAGCATTGGATAGCTTACAAAGATGTGTAAGCTCTGCTGTTATCCGATTGACAGAAAAAAGTTTTGCTTTGCCTGTATTTTCTCTGCTGTTCTTCCTGGTGCCAACTTCCAACTAAATGTCCGCGCATATGCCGCCTCGCGCAGGGCGACGAACTCCGCTTATCGATATCAGAACCTATTATTGGAACTTCTGTGGTAAAATTCAGACTAATCTCCACTATTTCGTCATGGGACTTCACGCTGTGAGTCAGTGCTGCTGTCCAAGCTCTGGCAGTGCTTGGGGTGTGCGCGGGATTTTCAGAGACGAGGCCGTTCTATAAGTAGCTGTGATGATGGCGACCTATCAGACACACGGAAGTTGGAACGCCATGTGCATTTGGCACCATCTCCTTTTTTGGGAAAAATACTGTGATAGATTATCCGATGGCCGAGGGCGTGGTCGGTGTTGAGAAGAAGGGGTTCGATGTCCGCTTTATTTTCGCACTGCAGAGCTCGTGATTTATTCAGAGTCACCCTGCTCTTGCCAGGGAAGAATAGTCCTGAACAATGGATATATTTTATCTGATTTCTACAGCACGACACTGCATTTTCAGCGTCAGCCTTTCATGTTGCAGCGGGTCTGTGTCTCTGTGTAAGAAAATATAGATATCCAGTGGCATAACGCCACTCGGATGCTTTCCATGATATGTTGTTCACTTGTTTTTTTTACCAATCAAGCAGCCGGGTTCCCGAGCCGCTTCGGAGGCGCGCTGTACATGAGGCTGCACAGATCCTATCGTCGAAAATGCTATATAAACCTTCAGACATTTGCTTTCGTGCCTTAGCTCTCTTCCTTTCTTCCCACTTACTGACGCGCTTACTTTAGGTAGTTTACTGTGTGCCTCAAGATTGCCCGTTTCTCTGGCAAGCACCCGTATACGCTCTCGTCACAGGAAAGGACTGACACTCGCCCTACACTGCCGTTCTAGCTTGAGCTGATACTCGTTCGACTATGTTTTCTTCTGAGCTGAGTGAGCCATGTTTTATTTGTTCACTGTGCCACTCGCTAATTGTCGTTCTTTTAACTTCTAGTTCTGTCGTCTGAGTTCTGAGTGAGGTATACTAGGTACGCCCTCCCATCATCGAAAAATATCAAGTCTAACCTAAGTTCTTCCCAAGTTAACTGGTTTTATATATATTTTCGATTTATGTAGTATGAGCACTTGAGAGGTACGTCTTCAGTTTTATATCCAAGTCAATTTCAACTCTAATTCACCGGCTTGTCATAAGATCTGATGCAAGGCTGTTTGCTTGGACTGGCTATCCTCATGGTGAGTAATTCATTGTGGTAAACCGTGTATCACTTCTCCTGACCTGTTAGCAGTTACTTATAGTAGGCACATTTCTGGAACGCTCGGCACTAACTTATTGCGTCAAGAAAAGCATAGGATATTATCTCTCTCGAAAAATACTTAAACGGAACGCATCTAGGCAACAGCCATGACAGCTCGTACCTCTCTCTCAGGGGAAGCGACATTCGGGCCATCAAACTCACGCACGGAACACTCTGCTTTATCGTCTCTCTTTTCCGAATGCTTTGCGCTTGACTGTGCGCCGCCTTAAAAAACAAAGACCGTCATGACGGCGGTTCGACAGGGTCTCGCTGCTGGCTACATATTCCTTGTTTCCTGTTTATATTATATGTGGTAAGTTCAAGACACCCCGACACCTTAAAGATCAAGACAGCTCAAAACGCTGCAAAATTGACCGCCTCAATATCGACATGACGAGCGGCGCCAAGCTCCCGCCTCTCGTCACCTTGAAACTGTGAGTACATTTTTCCCAGAGGTGGTGAGCGCCCGCCTCGCGCACAGCGAGGCGGGGGATAGAAGCGCCCGCGGCTCTCATCCCAGCTTTCCCCGTGCTCCCTTGTCGTTGGGCTCTGGGCTTAGGCACGGGTCGCACAGGTTCTCTGGCTCACCAGGGGGCTTGTGCGATCTGGGCTGACCAAATGCACGTTAAGAATTGGGCTTGTTTATTTCCTTTGTTGCTGACGCTTGTAGAACGTGTAGCAGGAGTGGAGATGAGGCAGGAACGGAATTTGATAGCACGTAATGGAGGGTGAGGTTTCTCCACCTGTTTCAAGAGGACAGAGCTCGTCATTCGTCGGTTAAAAATGCATGGGAAGTTCTATGCAGAATTTCGCGGATACAAGAAAACAAGTGGGGGTGTCCAGACGGCAGATAGTCCAATTTCTACGCATCGTTGTATTCGGTGTAGCCCGGATTCCGCCTCGTCCAGTGAGAGGATCAAGTATCCCCAAAAAGGATATCACGGAGAGAAAAACAGAATGCCCGCGGCGGGTAGCCGTAGCACGCTCGTTGTCGACTAGAAATACAAGGTTGAGACTGTCAAGGGTATTATTTGACTGCAAATTCGGAAGGAAGTAAACGTTAGATAGACTTATTATCATAGTGTTCGCAGGACGCACCTGCTTATGCCTGGAGATTTTCAAGTCCTTTCTTCCCACTGCTCGAACTTGCCTTCCTGCAGGCTCGCTATGTATTTATCTTCAACCGCTTCACATAACTTGTCGAGTTCTCCGAGAGCTTCTATGAGGGCATCTAGTGATGACTTGCCGTCTAAAGACGGTTGAAGTGACCGAAGTTAGAAGATTCGAACTGCGAAGACGTACCGTACATCTGGATGCGGACGTTGATCACATTTTCTGAAGGATGGGGAGCGCTGGCGGAAGAACGAGTCAGATATAATTCATGACGTGGTACGAGACCAAGAGCGTCGAATGATTGTGCCGGCAGTATTGGATTGTTGTTTAATAGAGACAATTACCTGTAGCCACAGAACTCAACTCCCGGACTGAAAGCCGCGTGCATTAGCTTCGAATAAAGGTAAGCCCAAATACAACGCACTTTTTCATTATCATCCATCGAAGGCTGTTTCCTATCGTATGCGACTCGTCGTGGATTTGGTATGTCGCCGTCGACAGATCAGGGGAGCTTTTGAGCTAGTATGGCTTCATTGTAAGATATTGAGAATAATGAGGGATAAGTTAATGTGTATTTCCTCACCAACTTGATTTTCTCTACTGCCTCGGCCATTTCTGGAGGAATGCGAGTGGCGGTATGGTAGAACGATGTGGTTAGACTTAGCGCCGATGAACGCAGCGGGCGGAAAGAAATTTCGTGAGATGCACGTGACGCCGCTGCTGGTGACGTCATCCATCTGACAGTCGCCATGCCGCTGCCTGCAGGCTCTCGAAAAAAGTCAACATTCGACGTCCGACCTTGACCACGACCACTGCCGCACCAATCCGCCTCAAGTACTGCTTCAAAATGCTCGAGATGCGACTCTTTCACGATTTGAGCTTCATCAGCTGCTTACCGTTCACTGTCTTTGGCTGGTGCCTGAAAACCTGATTGCAGTGGGAACGAAACTGCAAACAATGCGCGCTGAACAATAGTGCCAATCGGGACCCAGAAATTCTCTAGTGACACCTTGTAGAGGCTTTCCTAGTGGGATTGGCGGATTACTGTTCTGGGCATCTTCGTTGGTTTGAATTGGCTGGCCACTGGCTTATGTGCACCATGAACTGCCGAAGTTTTCGCTGCGTCAACCAGCTGCGCGCCTCAAAACACATCTCTGCGCGCGATCTATACCTGTCTGCTCACAATTTGAAGGCGTCTAACATCCTGTGACCAAACAATTGAAGAGGCGGCCCTGATGTTTATATGCGATTTGCATGCGAGTGTTCTCGCCGAGCTCCCAGCATCTTCAGTGTCCAACTTGATTCCGACTGCTCACCGCCATCAACGACGGATCATGCCGTCTATAGCGCATGAAAATACCCCGAACTTAGTCTGGACTCAAGGACTGTGTGCCCCTCGCTTGGCGATCACCTACAATTTCTCGCCACCCCCTGCTTTCCTGTCTGGGGGAGAAACAATGCATGAATTAACACAATAGCGAACAAGATCTTTCGCGGACCGGTAAACGAAGCCTTCTCGATGACTTTATATGGTGATTTACGATGGGTTTCTCTCTTGATTGTACGAAGTCATTCCCTCCGCGATTCCAGGTATCCGAGACGGCACATGTCACAGAACAAAAAGCAGAAGCCTTGCGCACGTCTCCAAGTGCACGCGGAAAATTACTACGCGTGGTTTATGTGTCCTGATTCATACACCTCGTTGAAGCACTCGAGCGTCGGATATCGAAGAGGCATCGTCTTCATGAAGCTCCTCCTTATTGTCAATGTTTATTCATTGTGACCCTGTGACAGTGACTTATTTGTGACTACCCACTCACATCACCTCACGATGGACTCTGGAGAGAATAATCAATCGCCATTACTCTCGCATTTTGTCGGTACGGTTCTCAAGGACCCTGCGTGTTGAGCGGAAGGTACCATCCAGATGCTCGAGAAAATATTGGGCATTGTTTCCGAGGAGTATTCAAGGTCCGACGACCAAACAATAGACCAAACAAAGTCCGACAATGGCTGTCAACAATGAACATGCTGAACGTTAACGGCATGATTGGCTCTCGCGGTTCTTCTCACCAGGCATGGACTTCTCGCGTCTGGGACAATCGACTCACTGTGCTCGGCTACTCTCGTACTGTCGATTGATATCTATAAATCGGTGGAATTCGAAATGGCAGTGCTCCATCTCCCACCCCAATCCAGCTAGTTTTTTGTCGCCGGTTACCCTTTTCACTTATACCCATCCGCCATTCTCTGCATTTCTACTTCACGAAACATTCTTATAACTAGGCTGGCCTTTTAATCACTGGGTGATCATCTTATTCTTGACCGACATTTCCCGCCACATTCTATCAACGTGCTATTTCCAACCGACGACTTGCCTCGCTATGCCTTCCAAATTCACGAACACTAGAGCCGTCGAGCGCCCGACCTTGCCGTCGATCCATACTCTTGACCTGCCCATGTTCGCCACTTCTAATGTAAAATATGCCCCTCACGATAATGCAGTATGTGCACAACTTTCTCTTACCGTTCATCGTCCTGACGCTCTTTTCTCTGTAGCACGGCTTCTCTTCGATTACTCATGACCGCAAAGTCTCCACGTCTTCATCTGCCACGAGCGCGTCGCGGTCCGCCTCCCCATCTCCATCTTTCGAGACGCAGGCAAGAAGTGTATTCGGAACGTCTCCGACGGCCCCCACAAAATTCCGGCTCGTGCCATGCCCAATGGACGCCGCCGACGCCTTCATCCTTGTCCCGCCACCAGGGACATATGTCCCCACCCCGACGAACTACGCCGCGCGGAGTGGAAACGGACAAGGGATCCTCCTCATGGGCAAGGCACTGCAGCACCTCCGTCGCAGCCCACCGCGGCCGCTGGCGAAGGGCGCCAGGCTCCACCCGTACCGCATTGTTCGCGGTGAAAATGCTGCCCCGCCTTCACGGCGGGCGTCAGTTGTTTCGATCACGTCCTTTTCGGCGTCTTCATGAACTTTCTAGCCTTCACGAAACGGCCTTACCGAAAACTTATGCTCACTCTAGTAACATACCCTGTATCCATTATATCCCCGAGCTCATGTAGCTACATTTCCCAGTTGTATTATTGGACTCTGCACATACAATTACCGGCGATTGCGCCGAACACGACAATGTTGTACTTGTAATACGCTGTGGACGGGATTCACGGGCCATTCGTGGCGCCGCGTTCTGGACACGGTCCGGTGATCCGTAGACTAGCCCCGCCGTCGCT
>JAEKIV010000332.1:0-47525 GCA_016801325.1 Hypholoma fasciculare
TCATCAGGGAACTGGGGCGGCCAAGATTTTCCTGGATAATATTTGTAATTATGTATATGTTTGTATACTCTTATTATTGAAAATATACTATTTTACAACTTTACCTACAGGCTGCATTTATTGATGTTTACAATCTACTAACTTAACACTTATAGGCAATGGTACATTTATATAATTTTTATATCATTCTCTTGGTCCCCTACAACATATTCCTCATACTTTTGGTATTTGAGCAGTAATGATAAATATAGTATCTTCATTGTAACCAAATTTTTAGGCAGATCTACATGCTAAAAGACATGCTTAGTATTACAATATTATCATAATTCTTCTGTCTCTCAACCAGATATTTATCATTCTGTCTGTATCTGGGAAATGGTGACAAATGTATTATCTGCATTGTGGCTAATTTTTAGCCTGGTCCACACGCTGCAATTCATGCCCATGATTGTAATATTATTATATTTCTTCCATCTGTCAACCAGACATTTATCATTCTGTCTGTAACTGAGAATTGGTGGTAAACATATTATCTGCATTGTGGCTAATCTTTGGCCTGGTCCACACACTGCAATTCATGCCCAGGATTGTAATATTATTATATTCCTTCCATCTGTCAACCAGACATTTATCATTCTGTCTGTATCTGAGAAATGGTGGTAAATATATTATCTGCATTTTGGCTAATTTTTGGCCTTGTCCACACATCACAAGTTATGCCCAGGATTGTAATATTATGATATTCCTTCCATCTCACAACCAGATATTTATCATTCTGTCTGCATTTGAGCAGAAGTGATAAATATATTATCTGAATTGTGGTTAATTTTTGGCTTGATCTACATGCTAAAAGTCATGCTTAGTATTGTAATATTATAACAATTCTTCCATCTTTCTACCAGATACTTCTCATGCTGTTGGTATTTGAGCAGTGATGATAAATATATTATCCACATTGTGACTAATTTTTTGCCTGATCAACATGCCCATTGCCCATGGACTTAGAACCGAAAACGTGATTGAAGCGGAGCTTCAAATCACGTGATGGCTTCGCGCAACGCGCGACGCATCTGCGTCGATCTTTCGTTTGCCAATTGTTGATTATACCTTTGCTCCGCTGTGCTTAATCTGGGCAAGTCCAGGTAAGTACCAGCAGGAGGACTTTGGTTAGTGACGAATGTGCGAAAAGGTCTTTCGCAGATTCGTCACTAAACAAAGTACTAGTGTCACACTTTTCCCGTATCTGCTCACCGTCGCTCTCGCTCCCTCGCTGGCCCATCTCGCGTCTCTGCCGCCTGCTCAACGCCACACAGGACGAGAAGAAGGTGCCGACCAACCGACGACCCCATCACCACTGCCTCCGCCGCTGGCCCCGTCAGCACCGCGCGCTGTGCTCCCCTCCGACTGCGGCCGCTCTCGCTCGCTCGATGCCCCATCCCGCATCGCCGCCGCAGTGGCCTGACGCGCCACAGGACCAAGAGGTCACGCTGCCGCTGTCTGTACTATCGCCCCACCAGCAGCGCGACGGGCTGGGTTCATCACCCCCGTTCGCCTTCGCGCTCGCCTCTGCTCTGGCGACCCGGCGCTGTCCACGCCGCCACACCGGCATCCCTGTGGCGTCGCCCACGAACGATGACGCCGTCTCCCTGCTCGCCGTCCTCGTGGACGATCCGGCACCTCCCACCACCCGCCCCTATACACGCCGTCACCCCGCGGCTGCACGCACATCCGCCACCGCCCTGCTCACAGGTCAATGTTCAATATTCAACACCCACCCCACTCCTCGACGCGCCAAAGGACGAGAAAGTACCCAGGGTGCACCGGGATGCCCCTTCGGCGCCCCTCCAACGCCGTCTCCACCAGTATGGCCAGCGCCGTCGACGGACGGTGCTCATCACCCCACCCCAGCACCGCTCTCGGCTCCGCTATCGGTATCGACAACCTCATGCACCCGAGGACGATGACCCGCGCCCGCGCCCGCGGCATCCTTGACCTCACCACCGCTACCGACTACGTGCACCCCGCTCCGGTTCGCCACCGATCCTCTGCGCAGGATGGATGGGGTGCGTACCGTCGGTAATCGCATCGCCCTTAGGGGCACTCATGACGCCTGCACGAGCTGCGACGCTCGTGTGGGCGCCTTCTCTTCAAGTTGTTCTTCCACCTCGCGAAATGGCACGTGTTCGTCTACGCACCGCGGCCGCGCGTCCTCCCTGTCCATCCACCGCTCTCCACGGCCTGCCGACCCCACGAAGACGAGTCGCGGCCGCTGCTCTTCATTCCGGACCACATCAACGAGGCCCGTTCCATGAAGCCAGCGCCTCCGTCAACGGTTAGCCCATCCCCCATCCCACTGACGCGCACATCAAACCGTGGACGAACACGGATATGAGGCACCCCCACACCCCCATCTGCTGCCGCTACAGTTGGCTCCAGGTGATGTACCTACTGTTTCCACCCGCCCTCGCTCGCTGACATTCGCCAAATGCAGTCAATGATCGCCGCGTTGCACTTGCGATTCAATCGGCGTGGATACGCAGCACATACTGCAAAGCGCCCTGCCAAACGTCCTTCGTCGCCTCCATGTCGACGACATCAGCGCCGCCGAGCCTGTCGGGACCAGCTCACCTCACGTCCAGCTTGACATGGGTGACCGCCGCCGTCTCCATATTTAAACGAACGTCCGGCGGGGCAGCAAAGCTGGCTGTGATGCGGCCTGCTTGACGCCTTGTTTCGCCGCCGCCTTCCACAATGCCCACTCCCCGGCGCTGGTCATGCACCGCAGCGACACAACGTTGTTGACGCCGCATGATCCGCATCCGCCCTTCATTGGCGCTGGCACGACGTCATTTCGCGCTCATTCAGCCTGGTGTGGGCGGGATCAGATGGAGGTTGGTGCACTGTTTTCGTAGCATAGTACCAATGCATGATGAATCCATAGAGAATAAAATAATTTTAAATACAATTTAATGTGGTTACTTTTAGAAATAAGAATGCGGGGCCTTACAGGAATAAACTACAGGTGCGCGCTGGCAATGCGCTGGCGAGAAAAAAATTGAGCGCCCGGCGCGGCGCGCTTTCCTTCTCAAGACTTCACCTAGGCTTTCTAGGGTCACAGGTCATGCCAGTGAATGGGCTGTTCTTGCAGAATCCATGGGATAGATTCAAGTTGTTTGTCTGTCCACCCCACAGATCCTCCCTCCCACAAAAGTAGGTCTGTCTACCAACATTACATGCCCTGGACAGTTTGATCAAAACCAGTTGTCAGTGACTCCCTGTAACAACTGGGGTTGAACTGGCATTGTATAATAATGCAGGCATGGAATATAATTATAGATACAACTTATTTCAGTTTTAACAGTACTAAAAGGTTGGAGACTCAGACCAGGGCCCCAACTCTAGCTTCATTTTTCCAAAATTTAAATAAGGAAAAAATGTTCAAGATGCCCTTTAGACACCCACCCTCATGGCTCTGTGTGCTTGGGTGTCCAATTTCAACAGCCACGCTGCCATCGCGACGGCCGACTTGAAAAAAAGGAGTGAACACTCGTTTGAGGGCTTCTCTTCGAGACAGCGGTGCGTCTGGGAGCAGACTGGTCAAACGATCTTAAATAAACAAAAATATAAGTCAATCAAAGACTGCCGAAAAAAGCCACAGGACCCTATTACAGACCTAATGCTTCAGTTAGCACCTTGTCCTTTTGTTCGAGTATTTCGATCCTCGATTCAAGCCTATTAATCTCCTGAAACGCTTGAAATTCTTTGTTGTCAAACAAAGCAATGAAGCGGTCGATATCTGCTGCGTCCAGGTTTTCTACTTGACGTTGCATTCGGATGCTTGGCTCGGAGGGTCCTGCGGGATAACCGTCGGAGTCCGGCGAATCGTCCACGATAACTCGGATGCGTCGTGCCCCAGAAGGACTTTGTTGCTGAGGAGTAGAACTCATAACGTGAATGGTGAACTAGAGATTGGTATGAAAAAAAACTGGCCAGTAGCAGGGCCCTCTTAAAGCTTTTGTATAACCTGAGTCATGCACTGCGGGTGCTAGCAATCAAGCTGCGTAAGGTACTTAATTCACCGTTTCAGCCTGAATAACGTACTGCGGCAGCTGTGCCCGTGCTTGCGCCCGCGGCTCGCTGCGGCACCGTGTCGAGGTCGTTGATGCCATTCTTTTGGGTACACGATGTCACCCATCATGGAGGCGCATCGTGCGCGTGTGCGATGATCATATGGGACACAAAACGAGCACTTAGAGCGCGCGCGTTGTTGACGCATATTAGAGGGGAGTGAGAGTGAGTCAAAGTGTATGACGCGCACCCCCCCGCGCGCGATCGGAATCCGAGTCGGAGAGGGCGCGCGCGCGACGAGGATGCAGACGTACGCATACGCATGCCGCTGAAAGAGTCCAGTGCAGAGGTGCATAGTAATGCCGATAAATGAACAATGCTGTATATTTTGGGATAGGGTATAAGTTACATAGAAGGGAGGAGGGAAGGAAGTGGTACATTGATTGATTATTGAATGGTGGCGGTAAGAAGGGGGGAGGGGGTGGGGTGGGGAATGAAATGGCGGATGGGGGTGAATATGGAAGGTGCAATGTGGAAGGTGGCAAGATGAAGATGAAGATGACGAGGAGGGGGGGGGTCTAGGTGTGTAGTATATGTAGTATAATGCAGGCGGGCGTGAAGACGAAGAGCGTGCGGTCATAAGCGTAGCGTGCGCGTGCGCGTGCGTGCGTGCGTGCGTGTGTGTGTGCGTGCGGCGGCGCAGGGGGGAGGGAGAGAGGGTGTCGTGTGCAGGCGTGAGCGGGGGGAGGGAGAGGCGAGTAGGGGACGCGAGAAGATCGGATCGGGTGGTAGAAATACAGTGTGGGCGTGAACGGCGAGGACGAGGACGCGGACGAGGGAAAAAGGGAGGGAGGGAGGGGACGCGACGTCGAAGCCCGGGTAAGAGGCTCACCGCTGCTGCGCATAGTACCCATGCCCACCCGCTCTCGGCGTCGGCCGGCGCGTGCTCTGCCTCGCTTTACTCGGAATCGCACCACCCAAACCCGGTCTCGAGAGCGCGCTCAGGCGTGCCATGACATCGCGCGCTAAGAAAACAGTCCCAATTGTAAGCTGAGACGCCGGCTAGGCTTACACCTACAAACTGACACACAGACAAAGATTCAGCCATGTCATTACACATTCCAGAAAGTCTACAAATCAATAAATCTTTTGCAGTGTAAAATCATTCTCTCCTCCATGCCATTGCACCTTCCACCCAGTGTACCATATGTATGAGCCTGCAGCATAATCACACCATTGGAGATTTTTGGGCACCTGAGCTGGATCTATTCCCTGAAATTGCATAAAATGTTGACTGGGATATGTCTTTGGCTTACCTTGTAACCAAGTGGATAACCATAGAAGCCAAGACTGGTGTCTGGAGATGGTGAAGATACAAGGGCTCTGACAACATTTGCACCGTCCGAGAGCCTCAATTTGTACACCCGGGCCCGCGACTTCCGGATAATCTCAGTGACGGCTACAATCTGAACCATTAAATGGGGACCCGATAGAAGCCTTGTGCCTCGTGGGCGTATGGGCCCGAATCCCGTCCCATGAACGGTCAAATGGGCTAGATTCGAGTTAAGAATCTTGTTTACAATGAAGCGTTTCAGCTCGGCGTAATCGTCTGTGTTTCGCCGGCCAGCGCGGTAGCATTTTGCAAACCATTCCTGTTTTTTTTTGTAAACTCAGCCCTTGGCATCCAGGTGAGACGCACAGCTTTAACTTACAGCTTTGATCTGAGGCCTCGGCATATTGGCATTGGACCATCGCATGAGCTTGAGTGGAAGAATCATTTCATGCTCTGGCAGGAGAGCGGTGGCTAACAGTCGACCGACAATGTGGGGCATGTTTGAAAGATGGGAAATGCTGAAATTAATTTTGTGAATTTATATAAGAATGCGAGTCACTCCGTTGTGTATTTAACCCCAGCCTCGCTGCGCAGAAATTACACGAGAAATCGAGTCATACATTGCGTATTTGACCGCAGCTTCGTTGAGTAGGGACCGCAGTATTACTGAGTGCTCTGGCTGGACTTCACTCGCGAAGGACACGATAAATGACTTGAAATTTCAGCATAACATTTAATCCAAACCGGTGAGATACAGTCATAATTATGCTTTTCAACTTGGCCGCTTTGCGGCAGTCTCCCCTATCACTTACTTCCGTCGTTGAATGAAGCCTAGCACTGCTACGGACATGTTCAAAGTGCGAGGGGACGTCGACGCTGCGCCGCTTCAAGTTAGCACGCAGTATCGCTTGATGTGTGCGCTTCTCGATAGGCACCCTTGGGTCTGCAGCGGAAAGTGGGAGGATGTTGCGCAGCTCATTAGGAACCGCTACTTGAAGTCCAGATTGAATGATTTAAACTTTGTATGTAAGTATGGATAGCGCGGACGGCGGGTGGTCGTCGCGCTGAGATATGCGAGTGCTTGCGTATGTATTAACGCATACTACGCCGAAGAACGCGTATGGTGAGAGTCCTCGATAGGCACTGATCAGGGAATTGGGGCTGATTGGCGAGCTCAGAAACTCGCAGATGCTTTGGAGTGGAGCTGTTGGGGACCAGAGAGGCGGAGAGGTGATGCCAACATCGTGTACATGAGATATGACGCCCGGCGCGCAGGCGTCGTTGCTGTGCCTCTAGGCGCCGGAGGGGTGAGCAGTGGGGATATGTGGTGACTTCGCGGTTCATACGGGCGCTGGTGCCGCGAGGCGGATAGGGAAGAGGCGAGAAAGACGAAGAAAGGCGCCAGTGCGAGCGTGACAACTCGCACAGGCGCCTTGGCCGCTATTCTCAAGCGATCCGGCGATGCGGCCGCGTTTGCGGTACCCCGGATGGGCGGAGGAGGTGCAGGGGCAATGTGGGAGCTACGATGCTCGCGCGTCGCCTATGCCGGAGGGGCTGGCATCGCCTCCTGCGCAGACGGCGGGTGATCGGCGTTGGGAAGCGAGGAGCGAAGTGATAAAGAAGAACGAGGGCGCGATTGTTGTAGCTCTCGCGAACGCTGGGTATCGTCGGCAGGGGAGAGAAACGGGATCACGGTTCTCACAGACGTCGTGGGGGCCGGTCCTCATTCCAGGGAGACGAGGCATCGAAGAGAGGGTCGCGTCGGTGGCGTTGACAGAGGTGTGTGCATCACGTGCGGCTGTGCGCGTCGATTACAGAAAGTCGCCGAAAAGGAAAGAGGAAGGGGAAGTGCCAGGGAAGATCTAGAGCCCGTAGTCAGTACATTCTGGGTAGGACTCAATAATGCTGTTCATGGATTAAAATGGCATTTTTTATCACACCTAGCCTACATTTGCATGGAGAGATTTGACATGTACATTCAAAGAGTACTGAGCTCTAGAGAAACAATAAGGCACCTATTATCTATTCACGGAAATGGAGTGTGTTCCTCATCCTCACTCTCTTTGTCCATCTGAAGCATTGCCAATGCATGCATGATATGTGCTCTATCCTCGTCTGCTTCAGTGGCAATCTTCTCGAGAACCTCTTTGATCTCCTCAACTTCCCTCTTTAGCCATTCAATGTCACCTTGTCCACGGTACGCGAGACGTGGCGTCTTGAATGGACCATCGTCAATGGTATCTCGTCGAATTTTCCGTTTGAAAGATGGTTTGTTATTGAGTTCCTAAAGTATAAACCGAAGGTTAGTGAGCCTGAGATTGTGCGTGAACTTCAAGACTATGGGATTACCTTGACAGACCCGGCTGGGTGGTGTGTATTAAATATATTACTCCGCTCGAGCCCTGAGATCGCTAACTCCATTTGCATGGATACAGCAGGTTTCGAGGAGCAACTATTGATCTGAGTTTCATGAACAGAAGCAGGAGTGGAAGGTGCGTTGTTCCGCTCTCTAACTTGAATGCGTGGAAATTTCGGGTCTTCATATTCATATTCACCGCCATTCAATTCTCCAGTACGTAGAAAGTCTGGAGCTTCGGTTTTGGAATTGTCTGGTTGCGAGATAAACTGCCGGTGTTCACAGAAGGCCGCCCTCAAGCAGCCTGGGGGTGGAATGGGACTGTGAGACTGAGGATCCATTTCTGGCTTTCTCCAAATTGCTCGTAATAGACTCTTTATAAGTTATACACAGCTATCTACGCAGCAAAACTTACGCAGCAACGTGACGTGGCGCACAGTATAATGATCGCACTATAACAACTTCTGACATGCGAAGAGCCCTTAGAATGCTGCGTGTTGCTAATCGCAAGAGACAGCGCAGCGCACTATCCCTTCCTCGTCTCGCTAGCTCGCGTGTGTCACCACCGAGTACCAATCGCTGGGCTGCGTATAGTACTCAAACAGGTACTGCATAAATCTGCACACAAATGTTCCCGCGTAAGCCACTATCCCCCAACGCAAATGACTGGCGGTTTCATGCGGAATACACGAGATCACCGTCATAGCGCACGACCCCGGTGCTTCCGTCTCTGCATCAGCTAACAATGCCACTTTTACCTCTACGCGCACAGGTGCCGTTTGCGTTAGTCATCGAATACTTATTACCGTCGCTATACCCGTAGCCGCAACTCTCGGCATCCGTAAGCTTTGCTCTGCTAGCTTGTGGGCTGTCTCTCTCCACCTTTACCTTCCTAGGACTGAAGACTAACAATTCTTTGCTCCCCCGAGCCCGTGGCGACTGTAATGGCACCTGTGTGGGCATTGGGGTTCCAGCTGTTTTTCTCAGCGCTCGCAGCCGACCTAGCCTTCAATCATGCATATGACGCTTACCTGAGCTGTGTGACTCGATCGTGTGAGCGCGATTCTAAGCCACATCGTACCTCTTTCACCTATTGATGACGCTACAGTGCCCACCTGAGCTTTGACACCCGCGCAGGCCTCTCCTCACCGGCACCTACGGCACTCTAACACCAAAAAAGCCGCAATGAGTCTTCCCTCGCGGTTATTTTCCTTGTAGATCTTGTCACTTGTATAAGTAGTTATATCAGAATTCAGACTCCTTTTCTTCTTCTGTAATTGTCAAGGACTATTTTGTATAACTGAAACATAGACAGTGTGTGTAATCATTTGTTCGTGCTTATGATAATTGAACTAAGTCCAACTTGCTGTGTATCATGATTATAGCCAGCAGTGTAAGGCAGAACGCGCCAACCCAAAAATTAGAAATCAATGCAATTCAAGTTTAAAGTCAATATTTCACATTTGAATGGTATTCAAGTAAGGACAATACTTCAACTAGAAACCTCCCTGCAACGCGGCATACTGTGCTCCTTTCAGTGATCGAGTATTTACTTCAGTCCTTGTTACCCTCTGAAACTGGTTCTTCAATTTCCTCTTTGGCATGTTCGGAATCGGGGGAAGGAGTCGCTTTGGTCAGCTGAGCCTCAGCTTCACTCTTAGTAGGTAAAGGACTAGGCCCAACGTAGGCAGTACGAATTCGCCCAAGGACTTGTCGTAGGGTTGGTGGCATTTCAATTTTCTGAATGAGACTTGGATTGGTCAATTGATCTTTTGAAGGTGAAAATTTTCAGTGAATCAATGGCTGAACGTCACGGAGCACCTGATTACGAACCTATGCACTCAGTCAACATCCAATCTCTTGTTTCCAGGATTTTGACTTGCAATGCTAGCTTTTCAATTTCTTGATAAAGTTGGTACTCTTTAGAGTCAAAAAGAGGGATGATAGTGTCTATTTTCTTCGCATCCTCTTCATCCGAGTTTATTTCAGGTGCAGTCGCTCCCATCGAGGGATTCTCGTCTGAGTCCGAGCCATCTACTGCGCAGGCGGTATCTTCGTTCGCGGATGGGTATTGAGAGGACTTGGATGTGGAACTCATGGCGCGTATTACTAGAAGTTGTTTTTAAGGTCTAATTAGACTCGCTACAGCCTCTCTTAAAGCTCTCTAGAATCCGAGTCACAAACAGTCAAGCGGCAGCGCGCGCAGGCAGACGCCGCTTACGGCTTTATCGAGGTCCCTGGCCCGATTTCCGTTAGCATATCTTGCTGCGCCATTTTTTCCACCGAGATAATTCATAAAACGTTATCAACATCATACCCTATATGTATTTGAAAAAGCATGATGGCGGCGCAGTGTAAGGATGATACCGTCCTTACGCGTAGCCCTCTCGGTCCAAGCTCGGCCATAGAGTCGAAGCCGTCGAACTTGAAGGTGATGAGGAATGCTATACTTGAGTAGTAATAAACATTGCCTAGCTTACTGGCCGACTCAGAATCCCATGAGTAACGAATAAAAAAATATACGCCTTCAAGTTCATCCATCAATGCATCATTCACCGTCAAAACTCAGCCAAGCACAGCGGCTGTCAACGCTCGACTGACATGAATTCAGTAAGACTGAGTTAAGCTAAGGCCAAATCTTCAAGTTTTGATACGCGAATGAGTCATATATTTCAAGTACTTAGAGTTCCAGTATTTAGTAGTTGATAAAAGACCTAGAGATGCTGATATTTTCATCCGATATATCAATAAGTCACCATACAACTTGCGACTGACAGCCAATGTAATCATCTGATCTTTATACCCTCAATGTGAGGATGCGACTCTTGAGTATCACCTGCAGTACAAGTCATCAGGACAACGTATTTATTTCTTCTGTGTCTCCTGTGCATACCTAGAGATATCTAGAGAAGTTCCAGTCAAAGAAATTATACATACAGTACACAGTTATAGAGGCTAAACTATCTAGACACACAGCGCCCTGGGCGTGGCACCGGGGATCGACGTGTGCAACACATGTGCTGGGGCACTATTTCGTTGTGGAGACACGGACATCGTGGCTAGGTGGTATCGGTGGACGCCGCGGCTGCGGAAAGTGTGAGATGGGTGGGGCATGAGAGGACGAAAGTACGTACCGTGCCAGGAAGGGAGGGACACGAAGGTTCGTCGTATTTGGATAAGCCCGGAACCGGAGTACCCATCTCGCGGGGTGTAGAGCAACGACGACACGGCTAAATATCGATGATTTTGAGTCAGCCGTGGGTGCGTCATTTGGAGCACTTTGGGACCTCGGTGTGCGTGGCCTCGCCAACAAGGTAGACCGCATACGTAGCGCGTTCTTGGCAAGCGAGTCAGCGCCTCGTTGAGCCCGTGGATCGAGTAGCGCCGTCGCAATCGTACTCGGCGCGGCGCTGTCCTCGTGCTTAGTCGCGAAGCACACCTACTCCGGCGCTATGCTGGCTACGGAAGTGTCATTGGTGGTGTTCGGTTGCGACGACAGCAGGGGACGTTAGGTCGAGAGCGTCGCGTCGTGAAGGTGGCGTTCCCAAATGGCAAGGCGCCGTTTATACTTGGCATGCGCATCGGGAACGGTCTGCGGGGCTGAGCCGGCAACGACGGCGTCATCGGTGGGGTGACTTCGGGTAGCAGACATTGAGGCAGCACGAGGGAGGGCGGTGCGGTGGAGCTAATCCTCGTGGTGTCCGAGCAGCGGCAGGCAGGGTGGGGTCGTGACGGAGGTAGCTGTCAGTGGGGAGTGAGCCTAGGCGAACGGTGTCGGCGTTTCGATATACGTTACGCACTTTCAGTGCGACGCCACAGTCGTCGAGCGCACAGAAGGCAGCGCGTCAGCGTGCATCGCGCTGTTGTCGTCGCACTCGGCAGCTGGTCGCCGCTGTCGTGATGTGAACGGCCCTCTCGAGGTACGACCGACGGCATGCGGGACGGGCGGCGTCGACGACGGCGAGGATTCGACGCCGGAGAGAGGGCGATTTCAAGTTGGCGTTGTCACGGAAAACGAATTTGGAGCGGAGTTGAAAATCGCGTGATGACTTCGCGCGTCGCGCCGCGACTCTTTCAAATCATCGTGCTCCTTGCTTGACCTCTGCCCAAGTCCAGGAAAGTCACAGCAGGAGCACTTGAGTTAGAGACGAATCCACGAATGATGTTTCACAGATTCGTCACTAATTCAAGTCTCCTGCTATCCCTCGGATCTGGATTCTGCACCCTCCCGGCTCGCCCGCTCGCTGTCCCACTTGGCACTGGCACCCCGCGTCAGCGCTGCCTGCGTAACGGAACGGTCTACGCCCAGAAACGCCACAGGGCGAGCAGAGCGTGTCGCCCATGCTGTCGCCACCATCGCCGCCATCATCAAGCTGGGCTCACCGGCCTCTTACGCACTCGCACTCGCCGTCGCTCTGCCGCCCCGTTTCGAGGACGCCCACCGTGGGCACCAGTATCCACATGCAGCCCTCAGGCGACTCCCCCTCTCCACTCTTTGTCGTTCTCGTGGACGATCTTGCCCTGCCGCTATTCCTGACACGTCGCCAACGCGAAGACTGCGTGCGCGTCCGACGCCGCTGCCCTGCTCACAGGCCACCACCTACCCCTCCCCCCCTCATCCACATTTCCGCCCCCATCCATCCAAGGACGAATACCCAGTTTACCATCGCGTCGTCGTCGTGGACGCGACCGACACCGCCCTTTGAGGTCGACGCCAGCCCGGACTGTGCCACCGGGCTACATACAGCCCAGATCGCAAGACGGCCTCGGCGAGCGTTATCTAGTGCCTGGGGGCTCACATGACGCCTACACGAGCATCAAAGCTCCTGTGGGCGTCTTACCAGCTCATCCATCCCATGAAACGCCGCTGCGCG
Organism: Hypholoma fasciculare; assembly: GCA_016801325.1. Taxonomy (NCBI): domain Eukaryota; kingdom Fungi; phylum Basidiomycota; class Agaricomycetes; order Agaricales; family Strophariaceae; genus Hypholoma; species Hypholoma fasciculare. Next base: position 12,632 of record JAEKIV010000332.1, read on the forward strand.
GGCATCACGCCCACTCGGTGCGTTCTCTCCCGCATCCACCTCTCCGCGGCCTGCTAATCACATACCCACGAGTGGCCGCCGCCGCCTCTATCGACAACGATCTTGCACCGCGCCTGCCGTGGAACCGCCCTCCGTCGTCGCACAGCCCATGATCCGCGCCAATTCGGCGCACATGGGAATCGGTCGGAGCCAAGGTGAGGCCCCTCCCCCATAGCCGCTGTTGCCCCTACAAGCAAGTGCGGTGCTCCCCCGTCCCCTATCGCTTTCCGCTCACATACGGCCGTAGGTCTCGACGACGGCATCTCCGCAGGCCTATCCAGAGCAGAGCACCTGGCAGTCAGCTCGACGTCCGCTTCCGATTCTCGACGACAGTACAGCGAAGCGGCCTGCTTGATGTCCCGCGTGGCAGCCGTCTTCAGCGAGGCCGTCGCGTCATGCCTGCGTGTTAGCGGAAAACAGTATAAGGGTGCCTGTGCTTGCGCGGGACTGGCAGGGAGTTTCAGCACGTCGGCGTCAACGCTGGCCCGGGACTTCGAGGCTGCGAACGACCGCATGCGCAAAGTAGGCGGTCAATAACCATTGAATAACCATTGTAGATCTGTGTAAACTATAATCACAATGTCGACATTTTGTGGCTTATTTCTTGGAAGGCTCAGTTCTTTGGAGAGGACCAGGTTCTGTCACCAGCGAGGGTAGAAGTGCATTGAGAAGAGAACAAGGATAATAAAAGGCACGGTGCCATAAACATACCCGAGAACGGTTATCTGCTTTTCGATTTTGGAGAACGTTGTGTTTCGGAGGACCCTGGAGCGGCCGTGGCAGTCGTTTGCCCTTCCATTGTGTAGATCGAATTCGAAGGGGCCCACGAAATGGCCGCGAGTGCGTGCGTAAACCCTAGCAAGGACGAACACCCTTGGACCGAGAGGCGGCGCACTGTTCGACGACTCTCAAATCCTGTCCAGTATATATCGGAGAGATCGACTCACCTGATTACGACGTTCTCGCTGTACGGCGAGAGCGACCTGTGATTCTTGTCCAATGCTTTCATCGCGCCTTTGAGGAGGGCTGGATAGAGCCTCTTATGGATGGCTTGAGTGATAACAGAGATGGTGATTTTCATAGTGCGATTATAATGTGAGAGTCTGGGATAAAAAGTGCAACTTCTTTTCAGCTTTATGTGTACAGTGACTGCGAGAAAATCAAAAGCTTAAGTCTGAATTGCTGGTGCACGCTCATGTTTGCCAGGTCTGTTGATTAGGTATAGATTGCCTAATTATGAGAGACATTATAGATACGTGCTCTAGGTTTAGCTGCACCGAGCTGAGAGCATAAATATTGTATGAACCATTAGTTGTAGTGGAAGTGCAGTACGGACGACCCTTTAAGCGCCGAAAAGACACGGGAGTATTATTGGGACGCGTTAAGACACGTGGTTTGCATATGGGGAATTGACGGCAGAAATTCAATCATCGCGCGTCGCGCGCGTTCTAGGCCTGTTGTTGTACCGAACAAGCATTGCGATCGGAAGCGCCGGTAATATGATTATTTATAGAACACGCCGCGTAATCGCCTTTGCTTCCTGCGTCCGCCGCATTCCACTTCATGCAGTCTGGAAAATATAGCTACTTAAATATACAAAAATGGATATTAAAAACTAACAATTAATTTTCAATATACAAGGTCTGAAGGAAGATCTGGCGCTATGGCGTTCGAGGTCAGTGTGGCATGTCAAGGCGCAGCTGAAGTTGTTGTTCCCGGTAGGTGATCAATCCAACGCGTATGTTATCGTCTGGTACAAGAGATAAATTGCCGTCTTGCGTTTTCCACCGGTCGGATTGCCAATTACAAAAATGCAAGAACTCTGCACATCCAAGTCAGAAAATTGGGAGCCTGCTGATAGTGCTTGTAATGTTTCACCACTAAATAATTGATCAATAAGGTAAGAATGCTTGGTTATGATCAAATAATCAAAGCAGCTTCGTCTTCGCCCTCATCACCGCTTGATCTGCTTGGAGGACGTCGATCGGAGACATCTCGACGGAAATACATCGCACATTCATATACTCAAGATTAGATCTGAACCGGGTGCCCGAATTCACTGCGTCAAGATCGCTACGATTACTCAAACGACACGGCGTGGAAATTCTCAAATACTACAGGTACTACTGGTCTGAAGGTCGATGAAATCACCTCAGGAGATGAACTGTTATTCAATAGTCCCTTCATTTAGATTAAACCTGTACTACGTCCGTGGTAAAATGGGTTTTTAGCATTCACATCTGCCTAATTAAACTGTCGAGCTCCAGATTCTTGCGATAGCACCACACCTGGCTGCCTTCCCGCACAACTCATAAACACACTTTGGACAAGTAAATAAGCTTGTGATGGCCTTACAGAACAAGAAAATGCAGTTATATGTGGGACATATGTAACGTATATTGCAGCAGGTCAGTTCGTCGTGACAAGACCACTACTGGCATCGTAAGGGCTGACTCTGCGTCGATTCCTTGCAAAAATAGATGGTGCGGGGGAACAAACTACAAAAATATCCTAGTTTCCGCCTCCTCAGTCATGGGAGGGGAGCTCATATGATTCTGTAGAGTGGACACCAAACGCAGAAGAAGCGTTTCAGAGTATATTCAACAACGGGCGTCTCGGGAAAATTCAGCCATTGTCGGCTAAAAGTTGGCGAGATCGCCTGCGGAATTTCAAGAACCTTCGAAAGGTTTTCGCGAGCAATAAATCTCGTGCCACCATTTTTTAACTAAGAAAAAAAATGACCTAAATGATTTGAAAACCGCATAATAGAATTTTAGTTCAAACATCTCAATATATCCTCTTAATGTCACGGTTAACTTTGACTTTTGCTGCGCAGGGTCCGGGAACTCTTCCATATTTGAAGGAGCATAGTATTATACATTCACGGTACGAGCCTAGCTCTCAGTCCTGGTCCTTGTGCACCTGGTTTGAGCTCGTATACGCCCTTTTGGCCTAGATTTCTATCCGCGACTGCGTGTAGTGTCAGAGCAAGTCATTCCTAAAGCGCAGCTATACTACGCCGCACGTTGGGCCAATTGATAGTATGATTGCTGCAGCCGCGGCGCTCCCAAGAGTAACAAAGAAGATGTTGCTATCATACTGCGCACCATACTGCGCCCAACAGTTTGCTGCGTAGACGACTGTAAGTACTTAATTTATAAAGTGCTAATGTTCAGAGAGAGAACGTCAGAAATGCATCCTCAGCACTGCCCCGTTCCGTCCTCAGGCTGTTGTGAATACTGCCAGCTTACCCCCTCACCACAGACTCGGATCGACTGCGAAGCTGGGGCCTCCCATCCACCTACGGGAGAATTAAATGGTGGCCGTTGTGGTGATGTCGAAGACGAGGTCTCGGACTTGCAGCTCATTAGAGGAAGGAACAGCTCACCTCCCATTCCTGCTCCTCATTATCGGGGAACAGAGACTAATAAGCGCTCCTTGAAACCTGCCGTATCTACAGAGGAGTCGTTGAAGCATTCTCAGCAGCCAGAAGTAATTGAGGGGATCAATATATTTAACACGGTTGACACGCACTACTCAGCCGGATCCGCCAAGGTAATCAATTATCACATAGTCTTCAGTTCACGCGCAATCTCACTAACTATTGGTATATATTTTAGGAAAACAGCAGAAAAACGTCTTTCAGACGGAGATTTCGACAACTTGATGTCATGGATGAAGGCCCATTCAAGAAACCACGTCTCGCATACCGCGGAGAAGACGACATAAGATGGCTGAAGGGGGAAATTATGAACATCAAAGAGAATCTCGAGACAATGGCCACTAAGGCAAGCGAGGATAGAGAACATATCATGCATGTATTGGCACTGCTTCAGATGGACAAAGATGAGGAGATGAACAAAGATGAGGACAAGGATGATGACTTGTAGCACACACTGTTTCCGTGAATGAATAATAGGTACCTGTTACATCTTCAAATTGTTGTAGTGTTTCAATTCGAGAGCGTGTTATACTAGCATGCTCAAGTGCTCAGTACTCCAAGGCATCAACAGTACATGCCAAATCTCTTTATGCATATATGGGCTAAGCATGGAAAAAATGCTATTTTAAACTGCAGGAAGTCATCGTAATTTTATCTACTACAAAATCATAGAAATGATCTTTCATAGACAAGCAAGGGATTCTCGAACCTACGAGTCGCGGATGCTAATCCCACAGGGTCCTCTGATCACCTCTCCACGCCGCTTCCCGCGCGCCATGGCGCACTACCCGCACAAGTCGATCAAGATGTCCAAACCGCCTTTCGGAAGCTGTTAGCTCGCTGGTGCTGTTATCGATGACGTACCCGTCAGCACACCAGGGGAAGCTTCGGCATCGCATACTGACAAACTCCTAGGCTTTCAAGATCGTATTGCACAGACTCTTCCAGAGTGAAAAAAATTGTAGGATTTGGCCTCAGGCCCTCGTAGCAGCGACCAGCACTCTGTCACGTCCAACAAGCAGTTCAAGAACTGTTACAAAACCGAGACCTCGAAATATACCACTATATTTGCTGAAAAGTTCGTTATTGGCAGAGCTACTTGGATACTTGATACACGCCCGTCTCCGTTATAGTAAAAAGATATCTGCACGGTAGTATGGAGTCAGTGCGCAGATGAGAGAAGGCATGAACGTGCCCTCTTACATTACAACTTGCGCATCGTTGCGCAATTCAGCTAGAAAAACGCGTCATATCAGCCATCGCGCAGAACTACAACACCATCTACGAACCCACCTCCACCCCGCGCTCAAGATCATGGTAAGCGCAAGCAGCACCATGTTCGTGCACACACTACCAAACGACGCCAACGTGGTGTTGCACCTTGAGTTCACAGCAGGCATTGGGGCGGCAGCAATGACCGCGTCAAACAAGGTGCCCGCAGCGGTGTAGCATGATGTCGTACCCTGGTATAAATTGCCCTGATTAGCCTGCCTGTCGTCCTCAACGAGACGTACCTGTTTAGGAGTTTGGAGCGCACAACAGGAAACAATGGCTAACCTTGCATATTGATCTTCCTTCCGGTCACCGTCGCTACCACGGAAGTGTTGCGTTGCGAGGGAATGTGGCTGAGTATCTGCTTGCAGAAGGTGATATACATACAATTTATACCTAAAATCTGTACGTTTTCGATAGTGTATAGTCGTAGTATTCCACGGAAAGTCGGAAGGGGATAGTCAGCGCGGAAACTGCACCGCAGGATTACTGCGGGTCGGCATCGCGCTTGCAGCGACGACCGTGCCGAAGGTGGTGTCCGCGCGCGCCACCGTGACAATGTCGCACCTTGAAAAAAATCAACCTTATCAATCTGCATGCTTTGATTAGCTCTGGCATTTCCATGTCATCCAAAGGAAACGTACCTGTACAGGGCACCTGGAGCAGAGCACGAGACGGAAAACAACGCTGTACTCGGCACATGACGCGCTACTGCTTGTTGAAATTGATGAAGACAGATGGACTTACAGTTGCTCATTGTGTCCACGGCACACATAGTTCATACACCGTCGATATCATGCGAGCAGCGACTCGGAGGGATAAGAGGTAAGAGAAATGAAAATCGTTGACTGCGACATCACTGCGTGGCGCGTGGTGTATGGGAAAAGTATCATGTGACTGCGTTCCCTCTCACCTCTTCCGAGTCGTTCCAGGTCTGAAGACAGAATAGAAGTTCTCCGGCCACTGGGACATACCCTTACGTAGCTGGAGGTGAACGACTGCGCTCATGACTCATGACACATCGCTGAATGCTGACGGATTCCCAGCCATTTCCGTAATTCACAGCGTATTCGTACTCCCTGTCATCCCCCGAAAGCTATTGCACCTCTCAACGCGATCTGTGCGTCGTTCATGCGCAAGGCACCAACTGGCCCCCAGGCGAGCTTACCATATGAATCAACAACGCCTTTACGGTGCTCGCTTCACCGCTTCCGTGTGTCTCGCATAAGGGTAGTTTCGTCTCCTACCTCCGGCCTGCGTTGCCGCCCACACCTCCAGTCTCTAAAATCCGTGATTCCTGCCTTCTCCGCTCTTACAGGACAGCAAACTGCTACTCCGGTGCCTCTGCAAATTTTTACACGATACTCGGTACGGACAGTGCCCACGGGCGGCGCATGACCCAGAGCAGGCGAATGACGTGCAGTCTCCTCGCGCCCACCGACTTAACGCATGGCTTACCAGCTTCCAAAACCCCCGACACTCAAGAACACCCTGTCAAGGCGTCGTAGCCTGCATGGAGCCGTTCCTCACATTCCGTAACTCCACGACAACGCCGACACACGACATCGCTTCTTTCCCGATATTAACTGAGGTTCTCTTTCACGCACTACACCTTCGCGCAGGGACACCCCTCCAGCCGAAGCGCACCTGCCCCCTGACTCTTTGGGGAAGAGTCAATAATACTCTCGCGGTTTACGACAACATACACAACGACGACATCGCCCACAGGAATTGCAGTTCTCGCACCACTGGAGGAGGTGGTACTTACACCGCTTGAGGTGAACAAACGCGCTCATAACGCACCGCTGAATCTCAAGGGCCGCTTTCTTTCGGTGCAGTTCCACCCGTGTCCACCTCTGCACAACCTGTTAACTGAATGCCGAAGTGCAGCCCAAATATTTCTCAGACCATCTCCGTCGTGACTTACGTCTCAATCTATATCTCGCCTTTCCTAACTGGGGTGACTCCCATGCACTTAGCTGCACGGTCGACTGCTTGATATCGATATGAAGTAGCACGCAGCTGACGCCGTACCGCTGGAACGACTCTGCCCTAGCACATGGACAGTGGTTGGAGAATGCTACCCAGCTGGTTGAGTGGATCTAGTGCATCTCGACGAGTGAGGTGGAGCGGGGTATGCATGGCATGGAGGGGGCAAGCGACTGCGCGTCAGGCCGCTCGCAGTATTGCGCGCCGCCAACATGTCCATGGCTCCAGCGTAAGTGGTACTGCTCTGGTAAATGTAGTTCCCTACTATACTTCCTTATAATGTAGATGATCAAATCCTGGTCTTCGCGTAGATATATTGTCTCGCTACTAGCTTTCCTTCATATGTTATTGCCACCAAGGTGTTCCCTTGAATGTAACCAAATATTTTTTGAAGGCTTTCTCGGTCTGAAGAATTATAATGACTTTAAAATTTCAATGACATCAAGGTGTACTCTCCAATATCTACAAGTTAGATGTTAATGAGTTGGCATTAGTAAGTAGCATACTTTTTTGAGCGTTAAATGATCTGGTTCTCTACCATAGAACTACACTCTCCTCCCAGTAATGTAAAAGTATGTGACTCTAGAATAAGTGCTCCACTTCGCAGGAGAGGATTTGTAAGACATATCTGGAAATATATTTCTGAAAATCAGCCTTCATTGAGAAGGATACTACAGCATAAACATTCTGCCCACCTTACAGCCAAGTTTAAGGTTGTCAAATTCTAGTATTTTATCTGAATCTGAGCTCAGTGGCACATTTGTAAATGCATCTATGCACTTTTCCCCATCTGAGAGCTTGAACTTGATACCCCGGGGCTTGAAAGGTTGTATAATTTCGGCAAAGGCCACAACTTGAACAAGAAGGGGAGGTCCTTGAAGATATCCTGCTGTAGTTGTTTGCATAGAAGCAAAGCCAGTGGCATAAACTGTAGAGCTTTCCAAATTTGAATAAAGGATTTGTTCTATGGCGAAAAGCAATAACTGTGGGTAATCAATTGGATTTTCCACTGAGCCTGCCACTGAGCCTGCTAATCGCGGTCTTTGTTCTTTGCATCGGAACCAGTAATAACATTCTGCAAGCCATTCCTTTTGATAGATCGAGTATTAGTATTGATTGATAAAATAAAAGTCTGGCTTACTGGATCAATTTGAGGGCGAGGAAAATTATAATGAATAAATCGTATGAGTCTCAGTGGGGTGACAATATCACATCTTTCGAGCAGGACGCGTATTTCATGAGAAGCAACTGCCACTGGAAGTGGACGAGGCATCTTATATTGAGGTTATATGAATCGAAGTGAGCCGTAAAGAGTGTTGAAGTGACCGAAGTGCCGCGGCAGACCTCAAAGTTGGATTTTGTTGAGTCACGAGTGTGCCTCATGTTTTTATATCGAGCAAAAGGCGGAGTGAACCATAGTGATTAAATTACAGTAAATTCAATACGGAGTCCGCAGTCCGTGCGCAGTGTAGTTACCAGTAACTTGTTCGCGTAATTGTGAGTTCCCTATTTGCCTGACTTAGGTAAGTATTTCTTTTGGATGTGAGTGGCATCTTCGATTGATTTTTTCAAATCGGGAAAAACTTGGGAAAAACTCCTTTTGGAAACAGAGGCCCGAGGGCGACAATCCTAAGGTGAGTATTGGCATGCCTTAATTTTCATTAAATCTGCTAATGAATGGTAACCCATCCCAAGCACCCTATGAATCTATCGTCGCCATTTCTAGCGGTGCCCACTGTAACCTGTATTGGCTCAGCGCCGCGTTGCTGCGCCACGTCGAGTGAGATTATAGCCCATGGAATCTTAGATAGAGCGCAGATCACCATTACCTCCCAGCGCTCCCCAGATTCCCATCTCGTTTGGCGCGCAGTCGGCTGCGGCGCGCAGCCTAGTGCTAACACAAGTAAGCTAGTTCGAACCTTAGTCGAATCTGAGTCACTCACTGGCGTCATACACTTCAAGTGACTCACTTTCAACGTTGTCCCGCGGCAGACACTCTCTTAGGCAGGGAACGACGCCGCCTGGAGGGCACAAAATTACCGAGAAAAGTTGAGCTGTCACCTTGCTTTCACCATAGCTCGAGAAATGACTGACATATCATCACAGCGACACCCTTATCTTGCGATCTACACTTTGGTCGGCGCTCGCGACTTCAAGTTCCAATAACGAGTATGCGCCGCATTCCGCAGCGCCCACTCACAAACACGTTCAGCCGTGAAAGTGCCCGTGCGAAGAGTCATCTACCGACTAGACTTCGTCTCTGATCACAGGTGCTTTCTGTCCTCCCTCGGCCACCGGCCACGCGCAGTCCTACTGAAAATGCGGCGGATATCATCCAGGAGCCCGCCAAGGGTTCTGTGCACGACGAGCCCGCGCTGCATCTGACGGCATGCGCCGACGCACAACCCTTCAGTTGTGTAAGTACGTGGCGTGCTGGTGTCCGATGCGCGGCCCGTCTTGGTGGTCTCAGACTCGGAAGGAGTGCATTGGGAACGCCGAGCGGTGCGCGCCTCGCACTAGCAGCACTTGTGGATGTGTATGTATTTCTGTTCTGTGGTTTTACTCCTCAAATATTCCGCCGAATTCAAATGGTAAAAAAAGCCAGGGCTTCTATTTTAAGATATTTCTCGAATATCATTTAAAAGAACAGTGAAAGACTCCACTTCCGAGTCCTCATTCTCCGCCTCGCTCTTTCGCCTAGTCCAACTATTTCACCAAAACTGGTAGAATCAGCTGGCATACCAATTATCAATCACTTGCAAATCTTATTACTACACATATACTTTGTACTGTCTTAATTCTTTACACTTAATTGTATTGAAAGATGTAATACCAACTGTACACGTATTGCTAATATGCTACAACGGCAGTGTACTACCACCCCAAAACTCCGTCCAGTCCCATAAACGCCGCGTCAAACAAGCGCCGTGGCACCACATAGCTACATCGCCGCCGCCGTGCTGGTTAGCTAGTGATGTGGTGTCAGCACTGTCGAAGGGTAGATGGGGCGTCGGCGCCGTTAATTAGCAGTGGTGTGTGATTAGCCACAAGCACGGTTGCGGCGCGGGATGTGGAGCAGGGTGCGTCTGCATCGCGAGAGACGGAGGCGCCGGTAAATTCGGCAGGCCATGCGATATATCCGATAGCGCATCCTGCCTATGCAACCAGCTCCGGTGTCTTCGAGTCGCGGATCGCGGCCGCAGCGCGGCGACTGGTGCTTACAATCGCTATACAGGCGTGAGCGACGAGGAAGACGGAGTGTGCACGGGGACCGCTGAGCAGGGTAGCGGCTGACGTGCGCTCAGCCCCGGGGGTGGGACGGCAGGGATGGGACCGCCTTCGGAGGGAGGGGCAGGCGGTCGAGCTCGTCCATGGCGACGACGAGCAGTGCAACAGCGACGTCAATTTTAGGTGGCGTATGGGCGCCGTAATGACAGCGTGGGTGACCAGAGCTCAGGCGAGTGCGGTCGCGAAGGCGGGACAACATCGCAAGCCCGCCGTGCCGACGAGCGCGGCGATAGAGGCGGCAGCGAATCGACGTGTTCTCTTCGTCCTATGCCGCCTCAGGCCTCAGGGCGTGTATTGTGCGGTTGAGTAGGCGGCTGTAACGCGGGATGAGGGCGACAGGGCAGGGGCGGGCACGCACTCAGTTCATACTGGTCACGACGGCGTCGGCGCCCTCAGAGCACGTCGCCAGAGCGCGGGCGACTGTGAAGACGAAGGCGCGCAATATACCCAGGCCATCGCGATGACGAGAGTGGCGATGTTGGCGATGGCTGGCGCGGTATGTTCTTGTCATGGCCTGGGTCGTGTCAGATGCGAAATGGGGGCGGACGGGCGAGAGGAGCGGAGACGTGGATACGGGGCGAGGGCGTGGCACTTGAGTTACATAAGTGGAGAATCTGCGAAACTTATCTTTCGCAGTGCTCCTGCTCAGCGCTCGTACCCCGACTGCTGATAGTACTTGATTACCCGGTTCTCCGAGTCGACGCGTCGCGCGACGCGCGAAGCCATCACGTGATTCAAAGCTCCGCTTCAATCTCGTTTACGGTTTTCGGTTCTAAGTCCATGTATCATGTATGTGTTCACGTCTGTTCTATGCCGCTCACAGCGCCATCCGCCCCTCTTACCCTTCCTCGCCGACGCGTAACTTGCCCCCAGCACCCTCCCTACAACGACCTAATACCCCCGTCGCCGTTCTCCATCGCCAGCCACGGCCCTCCATCGCCATCTCGCCCAGCCTGACGCCGCGCGGTCAAGTGCACCCGCATCGAGACCGTTTCGTCTCCTCGCGGGTCGTCTAGGTCGCCCCGACTCGCATGCCATTGGTTGTTCCCCGAGCAAGCCGCTCACGATAGAACTACCCAGGGGCGCCGCACCCCTACCGAGTGCAAGCGCGGCAGTACGATACACACCAGCGCTCACTTCCGCGTGCTCGACGACTGCGCTGCCGCATTGAACCTGCGTAACGTACGTCGAAGCGCGAACGCCGCTTGCCTCGGCTCACCCCCTCTCGCAGCTGTGTCCGTCACGACCTTACTCCGTCTGCCACCGCGAGGACACCGCGAGGACCGGCCCACCTGCACCCCACCTCTTCTATGCCGTCGCAATGGACGCCGCCCGAAATCGCCACCCCGCACCGTATGCCGCAGACGGCGCAGTCATAGCCCTCTCACCCCTGGAGTAGCCTGGCCCCGTGGCGCATGCGCGAAATGGTACCCCGCGTCCTCGAGCGCTGCCACGACGATGTACCGCCCTCCATGCACCCCCCGCCGTCATATCGACCTAGCCTGGGCCTGCGGGCGCGTGAGAACCGTCGATAGTGCTCCTGCAGCCAGAGCCGCGCGGGAGCTACCCGTGTACCTCTCAATCAGGCACAAGGAACGCAGGCCGCAGCGTCGTCGCGAGTACGTGTGCGACGGCGCCATGCCATCCGCGCGCTCGACGAGGCTAGAGTGAGCTGCGTATGGGCATCCGCACACCCGCGAACACACGCATACCGAGGCTCCCATTCGGTACGCGCTCCGAATGGCGCACCCACGGCCGACTCGAACGCATCGCCGTTCAGGTACAGTCGACGCCCCGCGAGCTAGGCGCCCCGGTGTTTGGTCTGCCCAAACGCGACGGACTTCCATGTACCTCCTTTCCTGGCACAGTACGTACTCCTGTTTTGGCATGGCCGCTCATCTCACACTTTCCACAGCCGCCACGCCCATCCACGACGCCTGTGTCCCGATGGAGCTGTTACTTAGTCAGCGAAGCCTGTGATGCTACGTGGGAGCGTTGGTAATGCAAGGTCGCAAGCGAGAGGTGAGTTTATACGCTCTTATCGCCTTTATAACATTTCCTCACAACTTTTAGACTACCCCAGCTCTTTTCTCATCATGTACCGCCACTGTCACAAGTGACACCTGCCAACATCGCCTTGCCACAAGAGTACTAGGAAGTTACGTCTGCACCGCGTGAGCTACAGCAGAGAATTATTCACATATATTTACACATCCTGTTGTACATTTGATGGTATCTCAGGTCTGGCCAACTAGACAAGTGCTTCGATGCGTTCCCATTGAAATTTCATGCCGCAAGTACATAACTGGGTGATTGCCCGATAATTGTGCGAAAACTCGGTCGTGGACCTGCATGTTCCCAATTCGCCAGCCCTTCTGTGCGCGTGCTGCTAACCCCGCCAGTTATCTTTCCATCTGGCTACGAATTGACAAGCTGGATATTTGATATCGACTGTGCATCCTAATATTTGCAGAATTGCATGAAGCCACTGTTCGATGTTCGTTTTATTGTGTTTCCTTCCTGCCCATAACTACTGGCTTGTTTCCAATTTCGGGTGACAATTTGCGTCCTACGCGTGCCTGCGCATCTGCGCAGCTCTACCTGTGCCGCAGCAAATAAAATAGCCGTAATCTCTCTGCCAACCCCTGTGAACGCGACGCGACTCGATATGTTGCAGACGTGACTCCCTGTCTCTGCTCGCTCTATCGCTCTGCTGTTCGGACTGACTACGAAGGGCGAGGATGGATGTCGGAATAATGACTGGACAAATCTTCGATACTCCGAATTTGTTCTGCGAAGCCTGCGGCCGATATTTCACGCAGATAAACGCGTACAGCAACCACGTTGGTAGTTGTCGACCTCAGAAGAAGAGAATGGCAAGCGCTCTCGAAACGGCTAAAGAGAAGTACAGGAGCAAGAAATCTCGTCTTGATGTAGCTTCGATTACACAACCCGACCCTCCGGACAGACTTGAAGGCAGCTCACAGCCTATACAATCACCCGCTATTTCTCAAGTGAGTTTTGGATTCGTTTCTAATTTCTAATTCACTATGTTCACGCAGCATGTAAACCATGTAGTCTACTTCTCATAATGCCCCTAGTGCTTCTGAAATCCAAGATCACGAACACTCTCTCGCGGAGCGTAGACCTCGCCGCGAAAATCGCCGACTTCCCTTACGCTACCGGACTGTGCAACCGGAGCCATTGGCCAACTTACCTCCTACTGAGCATGCTCCGCCCCTGAATTCGCAGGTTACAGCGCCTTTGATCCCCGTCGTAGCCCCCGTAGGGCGACACATAATTATATCTCCCTCAAACAAATTTGGTCTTTTTCGCCAATATTTTTCAACCTCTCTTCCAGATCACGATCCAGAATCAAATGTACAAGTTGCGGATTTGTCAGACACAACTGTTGATCGAGATGACGTCGCCCTCATCCCTTCATCTTTATTCCAGCCATATCCAAATCTAAGCGCATTTTTATTAGGGGAATGGTTCTGGAATAAGGGTTTTCAGAAAACACAAGACAATTTTCAGAAGTTGGTGGACATAATCACCGACTACAACTTCGACCCTGCCGACGTTACAGGTATAGCTTGGAATTCTCTCAATAAACGCCTCGGCGATTGTGGCGATTCAAATGACATGTGGCTGGACGAGCCAGATGCAGATTGGAAGGCAACCCAAATAACACTGTCAATCCCTTTTCGCAACAAAATTTGCAAACCAAGGGGAAAAAAAAAGCTTAGCTCGAACCTTCAGCAATACACATTCCCGCCATTTCGCCACCGAAGCATCATATCTATACTGAAAGAAAAGATGGCAAACCAACATGACTTCCAACATTTTCACCTTGAGCCATACGAGCTACGATGGCATCGCCATAATACACCAGCTGAAGAATCAATTAGGGTACTCGGCGAGCTCTATACATCCCCTGTCTTTCTTGAAACCCATGAGGAAATTCAAGCACTGGCAGGCGAGCCTGGATGCCTTCTACCCCGTGTCTTAATCGGCCTCATGTTTGGCTCTGATTCTACCCATCTCACATCGTTTGGAAGTGCTTCTTTATGGCCTTGCTATATGTTCTTTGGGAATGAGTCCAAATATCGTAGATGTAAACCCACATGCAATCTCTGCAATCACATTGCATATTTTCAGAAGGTGGGTTCAATATTCAGTGCATGATCATATGAGCGCATCTTATTGCATCACTAATTTATTTCCCCTTAACAGTTACCACCTGAATTTCAACATTTCGCCTCACTACACTGGCAATCAACTGGGAAAGGTCCTAGTGATGCATTTTTGTCCCATTGCCAACGGGAGTTCCTTCATGCTCAGTGGAAAGTGCTACTTGATGACGAGTTCTTGAGGGCTTATGAGCATGGTGTAGTAATAGAGTGCTGCGATCACTTAAAACGACGTTTTTATCCTAGAATATTTGCTTACACGGCCGATTACCCAGAAAAGTACGTCTTACTAGTAGACTTTCCCAAAAATTGTTTATCTCATAAAAATCTAGGGTCCTTCTCTCTAGCATACGCAACATGGGGACATTTCCCTGTCCTAGATGCCTCACACCCAAAGATCTTTGCGACCAATTGGGAACTAAAAGTGACCATAACCGGCGAGCACGAGTCGCCAGGGTAGACACACTGCAGTATAGGGTCAAAATAGCGAGCGCACGTGATATCATTTATAAGCAAAACCGAACGGTCGATAGCAAATTCGTGAACGACATACTTAAAAATGAGTCCTTGGTTCCAACAGAAGTTCGTCTTTTATTTGCTTCTATGTAATCTTATATTAGTTTAAGCTGACCTCAATCTCAGAATGCATTTTCTCATAGGCTTTCAGACTTTGGATTTAATTTGTTTCCTATCTTTTTAGTGGACTTGATGCACGAATTTGAACTAGGGGTTTGGAAAAAAATTTTCATCCATCTTCTGAGAATTTTACAGTGCATCAAGGGAGCGACGACCAAGTTGAATCAAAGGTAAGTCGGCATTTTCGAGAGTAATCTCGACGTTGATCGATATTTGCGTTAGGTTCCGTGACTTGCCTACCTTTGGACGTGATTCCATACGGCGCTTTACAAACAATGTCTCAGAGTTAAAGAAGCTAGGGGCTAGAGACTACGAAAATCTTTTACAGGTATGAATATCAAAGTTTTCACACACAATTCAGTGATATTGAAGTACATCTTACAAGTGTTCGATGCCAGTCTTTGAAGGCCTCCTTCCAGACCCACACGATGAAAACCTATTGGACCTTCTGTTTGTATTATCACACTGGCATGCTTTGGCGAAGCTTCGACAGCATACCGAGTTATCGCTGGCCGTGATGGAATCGGTCACAATAGAACTTGGAAGTTTGTTGAGGAAATTCCAAGAAACAACATGTCCTGTCTTCGACACGCGGGAGCTGAATCGCGAAGAATCGGCTAGGAAGCGGCGAGCAGAAGCGACTGGTAGAAAACGGTCAGGCAAAAAAAAACAAGGCGTGGCCGCACTGGACGCTGAGACCACCGCAGATAGCTCTGAATCTAAAAGGGCTGCTGGGAAGCTACGCAAGACGCTTAACCTCAAAACCTATAAAGACCATTCATTAGGAGACTATGTGGAAACCATCAGGCAAAATGGGACTACTGATTCATACTCAACAGAAATCGTGATTTTTGTTTTTGTTTTTTGTCGATAATAACTAATGGTTTTCTATCAGATGGAACTAGAGCATCGCTCTCCAAAATCCCGCTATGCTAGGACGAACCGAAAAGACTTTGAAAAACAATTGGGAGGTATTGAACGCCGCCAGGCTCGTATTCGTCGTATCCGACAGAAGCTGGCCTATTCGACTAGGTCTACGTTTGCTCACGAGAAGGGCCCGGAATCATCGGCATGTAGCTATCACATTGGCAAGTCCCAGAATTACCCACTGGACCTTGGAATTCTTGCTCGTGATAATTGTAACGACCCTGCCGTCCGGGTACGCATTATGATTTTTAGTTGCCTTGAATCGCTCCTAATTTTAATTTTATTTCAGAATTTCACTGATAAGCTGAAAATTCACCTCCTTCCTAGAATTCAAGAAAGGCTCCATATAACTCCTAAAACTCTTGATTCTGACATTTCAACCGTTGCGCATCAGGTGTTAATAAAGGGCAATAGAGTCTACAACCATAAGCTGGCACGCTTCTATTATACAACATATGATATTCGCCGTTCAGAGGACACCATTAATCCGAAGACCCCCCATCGCAACATCATGTTACTAGCTGATCACAAGCAAAATGACAAAGGCTCCGACCCCTTGGCCAGAGGTTCCGCCCATCCGTTCCTATACGGTCGTGTGATTGGGATTTATCATGTCAATATTGTCTATACTGGTCCGGGCGCCAAAGGGTACGATGCGATGCGCTTTGACTTCTTATATGTACGCTGGTTTCAATTCAACCTTCCTGGTAAACTTCGAGGTCAGGACGAGAGTGGCTGGGCATCCTTGCGCCTGGACTGTCTTTCTTTTCCGCCGATGGCTGAAAGAGACTCGCTGGGATTTATTGATCCCAATCTTGTTCTGAGAAGCTGCCATTTAATACCGGCATACTCTCTGGGAAAAGCTCGCTCGGACGGAATCGGTATTTCAAAAATATTGCAAGATTCTAAGGACTGGAAATACTATTATGTAAATAGGTTAGTTGCTTTCTCACCTCTCGATTTCTGTTTCACTATTAAGATTACTTCAGGTTTGCTGACCGCGATATGACCGTACGGTATCATTGGGCGATGGGTATAGGTCACACATATTCCCATGACCTGGACCCGGACATGTACTCAAAATATCGCTTGACCCCCGCCCCTGATGGCAATCCTGAGCCACCGGAGAAGCCTGAAGCCGAGACAACATCAAGTTCATGCCATAATACCACAGCGGCAGCCAGTTTACACGGTGAACAACAGAGCGACGACTCAGATGAGTCTGAATATAGTAGTTCGGAAGAATCGGAGGATGAAGATGTGGATTTCGACGACAACGCCGTCGACCCCTACGAAGTCGAGTATGACAGTTCCGAGTCGAACTCGGAGGACTCCTCTGATGGTGATTCGACCCTGGAATTATATGACACATACCACTGAATAAAGAGAATACCCCACTATACCTTTATCACTATAGTATCCGTCCACCCCTGCCGCATGAAAGTCAATGACAGTAATCAGACGTGGATTTGGCTGAAAAGGCGACTCATTTTGTTAATCCTTTTCTGTCAAAACATTACTTATGGCATGACATCCATACTATAGTACAGTGGAAAGCCGCTGCCTGTGCGAGCGAACACAAACTATAATAATTGTGAATCCAACTTGGTGAACAGACTACCTCAACTTGAACTTGAATGTCCTTATCTCAATTAATACAGAGCGTAAGTAGTGCGAAAGCAGTGGTGTCCTAGCGGGTGGAAGCGCTGGTGCCAATGAACTGATGTGTTCTCCAAATTTCGCAGCACTAGTACTTATCAGGACGTCCGATATCCGACTGTCGATTGTGCACGTCCACCGTAGCAGTAAATTAACCTCGCATCCCTTACGCCACAGTCAAATTTAAATTGACCACGGATGCGGGCGACCCCAATACAGGGCTGCAGTATTCCTTGCATGGAGATGTAACATACTTCACCTTCCAAGATAAGTAGCGGCTGCTTGCGAGATTACTGTCTCGAACTTGAAGTGACTCGAGCCTGTCAGTCAAAACGCAGCCGCAGTAGGCCAGTGGCGACCGCAGTTTCTGCTACGGATCGCCAGCATCCCATTGAATTAAATTGCCTTAAGAATAAAGGACTGGATACTGAGCTGAGGTTGCACTGAACCCCCACTCGAACATAGCTAAGATTTCTTCAATTTCGCATCGACTATTCCCCCCCTTCCCCCTTCCGAGTCTTGCTTGTATTATTTGAATCACACTCAAGTCTCAGATACGCTCTTTGGGCTCTTCCTAGTGATGATTAAGAAGTCCGCTTTCATTCGTAGCCCCGGCTCAAATAGCATGTCTGGTCAGGCTCAACTTGCGGAGGATCAACGTATGTGTCTCGTCACTTTCTAGAGAGAGTACAGTGCATCTCATGTATCTGAGGGATCTCACGTTAGACTCAGAATCCAATGATTACCGCCGCCAAGAGAAAAAATTGCGGCGTAGAATTCGTTCGCTTGAACAGGAGGTTATTAAGTTACAGCTCGAGAACAGCCATCTCGCTGCGAACGCCTCAAGCCTTGGTAAGTTCTGGATTTTTGGGTCTTATATTGATATAATAACCATTTATTAGATCAGGTACATTTCAGGTCCGACCGGTGTTTGCTTTAATATTCGCTGATGTTCCTCAGTCTGGTTACATGAGTGATTCAAAATCGCCTTTTGTTGGAATGGGAAATAAGCCTGAAAAATCCGCGAAGAAGGCAGAAAATTCGCAGAACAAAAGCAAAGCACCTGAAGCATCAATAATGTCGCCCAGGACTAACTCGAAATCAGCAATAAGTGCTGCTATCAAGGTACTTGATAAAATTTCAGCAAATTTTTGTGTCCAAATTCTGAGAAAAAAATAGGCCACACTTCAAGTTGGCTTGCACTCCGACTCCGAGTCTGAGTCCCTGGAAGCCGCCTTAGATGCAAATATCACGCCACAGTCTGAATATGTCCCAGTGGCAGCCAAGGCTCGGCCGCAGACACCGTTGTTCTCCTACCTGAAAATTATTTTGATAGTGTTGGTCTTGTGTATAATAATTTGGTGCCTGTTGATTGCTCAGACTCAGGGAGACACCGTTTCTTTGTTACTTTTGAATTAGATGTTCATGTTTGTGGAAGCTCAGTTGTTAGACTACGCATCTTAAATGGTTTTCGAAAGTGATGTAAAATACCAGGAAATTGAAATATTTCATCCTGATTTTGTGAGTTCGGATTGCGATAGCAAGGCCGCTTCAAAATCAGCGTTTATTTGCGGCAAAGCTTGCCGCCTCTACGGGCAGCTCCGTTGGGCCGGCCAGGTCGAGCACAGCATTTAATTCCCCGGCCGGCCTTGATGTTGATCCGACACTGCTTCCCGCAGCACATAGTAACACAGAGTAACACGACTCTCGACCCTCCGTCAAGCCCACCTCACTCTTCCTGCCCTCCGTCCGCCCCTCCATCCTCCCATGCACACAGCGCCGCCGCGCAGAACTCTCACTGCCTCAAAGCACCAGCTATCCGCCACAGCGCACGCGCGCGCCGTGTCTTTCAAATATAAGACGAACTACAAGACCCAGTTGCGCTGGAGAGATGTTGTCGGACGCTGGCAAGTGGGATTCACACACCTACACACGGCGCATCCGGCGTGGCCACGATGTCACGACATCTAGCAATGCATATAACGCAGACGCAGATGCATCACAACGGCAAGTCGGCGGCGACACGTCCAATATCTGCCTTGAGCGCTGAAAATGGTGACTAGGCGTCGCTTTGGTCATCTGATAACCAGGCTGATAGACGTGCCTAGGTAGAATACGGGGCACAAATGGCGTCGCGCCATCTCAATCTTATTTTCACTCGGGCCGTGAAACACGGTGCGCCAAAGCGCACACGGACCCGCCAACGAGGCGCTTACTCAAACATAATCTCAAATATTATAAGGCAAGTACACAGCGGCCTCGTATCGGATACCCATCGCCTCCGTAAACTTGCGTGCAAGTTGATAGACGCCTGTACTCATGCACGCACACATAGGAACTGCCTACTGCAACGCGACATCTCTCAATGCTCCTACACCCATCTATGAGCTATGTGCGGTCGTGTATCCGGCCGAGTGCTTGGATTTGCTTCAAGTATGCCGCGTGGCCGCGAAATTATCTCTATCAGCCTACGCCGCCGTTGTGCTCATCGTGGTGGAGCGATACAGGGAATTTGTGGTCACTGGTCAGTAATCACGTCCATATTTCATGTGAATCTCGCGGCTAGAGAGCCCTGTGCATGACGCTAACGCGGCTGACCTCTCTACGAAAGGACAGGTCCACTTCCTGGGCTTAGTGCTCTCGTCCTGGACGCTGCGCGAGCCAATGGCAGCATGTATTGACCACGGTGTCGACATCAAACACAGCGCTGTGTCTGATGTGTTATCGGTCGACGTGTGCGTTTCTAAAAATGTAAGTAAGTACACTGGTCACTTTATATCATTTATTACTCGCCTATATGTTGGAATTCACGCGACACGGCGCCTGGCAGGCGTCGTCAGAACCAAGGCTCCAGAGAAAGGACGTCGAACGTACCTGGGCTTTTTGGGCTTACGACGCTCGTTTGCTCAAGGCACCGTTTCTGTATTAGCCGCTCCAGACACGCAGAACACGACGTCAGCGTCGAGCTAGACAGCGCATCCGTAAGGCATGCCCTTCACCCATTCATCAGTGACTCACCACGTCGCTGATACACCAGCAGCTATCCAAGACACTCGAGAGTCCCATACGAGCTCTCGCAGGTGTCTCTACTCGCGCAGCAGAGAGGCAGGGAAAAATCAACGCACGGTCACATCTCGGTATCATGGGCGACTTACGGTGCGTCTGCATTCATGCCATGCACGCCGTGCGCTCATTCCCGTCGAGCAGAGCGCCTCCCAGCGCGTGGTGCCTCGTGTCGTCGTCGCCTGCTTCACGGGTGCGCTGCTCGCCGACAACGCCGCAGCACGGCGAACCAGAGGTGAGTTGGCCAATGTGGGTGTGAGTTGGTTTCCGGATACGGCATGGTGGAGCTCACCATTTGAGTTAGGCCTCACACATCACCTGTTCGCTGCTGTGCGTCGAGGTGGACACCTCCGCCGTCGTGCACGATGGCGCGCAGCGCAGTACATGTACAGAACGCCTCAAGCGCCGCAGGTGACCCCCTACAGACATCGCTAATCACAAGGGGCGGAGGAAATCAGCACGCGTCGTACACCGCAGTGTTACGGACGACTTACGACTTGGTACTTCAAGTTGAAGTTGAAGTGGGCTCCTAACTCGAAGCTACGGCCTGAACAGTACTTTGTCCGACTGGAAGAGGCACCACTTCATTAGTGCTGACTTGAAACAACGTGAAAACGTTTTAATACATCGAGGTACGTTGCCGCAGATTTTTTTAACTTCAGGAGACTTGCATATATTTACTCGTCCTTGTACCCAGCCAAGGAATCAGGATGTAGTAAGCGCAAAGTATGCGGCATATGACTTTTTTTGTCCGTCTGTGTTCATCTGCCATCGGTTAGCATTGCGTTTTCCTCCGTGTCCGAATCTGACTGGGATCACTGTATCTACTTATGGAGTTACTATGCATCGGCCGCAACCGAGAAGTTGTTCAATTCGAACACAGAATGATTCGATTGAGATCCTGCCATCGCTGAATCTGTGCTAAATCTGCGTGTACACAGGTGTACACATTAGTAGACTTGAGGCTTGATGAATTTCGATAATGAGTAATCAGGCGAATACGATACACCGGGTGTAGGCTTAGCGGTTGTGTGATGTGGCAGTTCGTGAGAGATATTCGTTGAATTCTGTCTAGATTCAAGAAAATCGTTCAACCTACGTTGCTTCATCCTCTCTCCAACGAATAACCAGGCCACACTGCAAGGACTGCTGTCTCTGCAAGCAGATGTCCCGCTCATCCTTGGATCATGTCATTCATGGTAGCAATGATACCGACCCCGACTTGGGCAATGGCACGGCCTCAAGCCCAGCCTGCTCTCCACTGTTCACTGGGACGAGCGTGAACATCGCAGCAGACGATATTCCCCTATGGTCGCTTTCATATTCCTCGTCCACCTCTGATACCGTTTCGAATCTCGTTGGGTTATCTGAGACCAGTCCACAAAGTTCCCCTGACGCCCTGTTCTACACTCCAGAATTCTTGCCCCCATCTCCTATCGTAACAGATCCCCCCAGTTTGACTCCGAGCACTTCTTCGACCCCCAATACTCTTGTGGGCTTTTCCGAACTCCCGCAGTCTTCAAACGAACCTGAGCCTCTCCTCTCCTCTCCAGTACTTCCCATCGTTCCCCCAATACCCAACTGCTAACTTGTTCTTTCACAAGATACCATTACTTTTTCAATCGCATTCAAGTCCCGCGCAACATCCCCACCGGTCGACTCTCCCGGCTGGCGACTCCCTGATGGGCTTCGCTCCGCAGCAGGCGCCTTCACTACACCCACCCAAATTCACCGGGTTCTATGGACGCACACCTGAGGACGCTGCCGCTAAAGATCTTTCCTCCATAGCTTCGGAGATAAAGGCACTGGGTGACGTGGCTATTGTAAGCTATGGTTCAAGAGGTCCTGTCACTTATGAGGTAGTGTGCGCCGTACTGGTTGAGTCATTCGCTAAAATAGTATATTCGCAGACGAATCCTTCTGTGGGCACCTTGGAGACCTCCTATAATACCTTAGTTGACCTCAAGAATGCGGTCACAATGCGCCAATCCGTAGTCTTGGCCGATATTGGGCAAGGCTTTTTACAGCTCGCTGCCAGATTGGAGGCTTATGAAAGCGGTGAAGCGGTTAGGGCTTCCGTCGAGCGCGAAATCGAACACATCGAAAGTGAAAATCAAAAACAACATCTTCACATCAACTTTTATGGCCTCGAGTGCCACCGTTCTTCGTGCTCTCCTTACGGGCCTTCATTCTTGCAGGTGAATCGGTTGCTATATTTAGGATTACAGCCGTTTTTGGATGCGAATGCTACGTTCCAATCCGTAGGTACTGCTTTTCTGATTGAACCCCCGTTATTGCAGGAGCGTTTACGTGACAGTATATTCTCGCACTGCGCTCTTGCTTGCTGATGTGCTGATGGTTGGATCTTTTTTTTGGTAATTTATACAAGTCTGCAATTTGTCTTTGTCTGTAATGATATGTAATTCTTACAACCGGTTGGCTGTATTATACTATAGAGTACTCGGACTATAACTTAGTATAAGTATACTGGACATTTGTATCGGTAGAAAATCCCGGCCTTAAATAGCTATTAAAGCCTTGACGCATTGAAAAGGCAATTTTTTCACGCTTAGTCATGTATGTTCTCACGTCGTTGTTCTCTCCTTTCACTACGCATCGAACGAGGTTGTCAACAACATTTCAACGTCTCTGGAGTCGAAAACTGTCACTGAGTATATGATGTTTCCATTCTGGAGCTGATGTCTTTGTGCCCACTGCTGGGCGATACACCTAGTCATCCGACTTCATCGAGGCACTCTTCTCGCACATTCAAGTTGCATTGGATATGCATGCCGCTTTGGAACGTCATGTGCGTGAGTATTCAACCTGCATTTAGGATTTCGACGGCACTGACAGCAATGACATATGGCTCACAGGCTATCTATCTCTAAACAATCACGAGTCCGAGGAGGTATACGACACTATCCTGGGAGCACTGATACTGTCCTTGCGTAATAGGTGGCGTCTCTCAAGTGTCGTTGAGACATCGGTCGCCTTTCTTTCTTTCATTCCATCCGGCGACTGCGATGTCCTCTTACGCGCTTCTTTTGTTGTGCTTGAATTCGCGTCAGTCATTCAAGTTACCGGCTTGAAACTCTTGTGACCCTGCTTTCCATACTTATAGCAGTGCACTATAGGACGCGATGATGCGAACGGAAGAATAGGGGTACGAAAGCTGCGGTCTGGAACTTGGACTCCTTGGTGACTAATCGACTTTCATTTACTTTCAGCCTTACTTCCTTACGAGCTCTTGCTGCTTGTTCTCAAACTGTATCAACCTAGCTCCTTTTGTCATCGACTGACCTTGTATTGCCTATTCTGTGTCGGCCGATGTCCTTCTCTCATGTTCATGTTATCTTGTGTTCCATTCTTTCGGATTGTATGGCCCTGACACTGGACGAGCAGTCCGGTCTGCGAATACGTCGACGAATATTAGTGCGGCTGACAGCCTGCTCTGTCATGGGAGCATCTTTGTGGATTCTCGACTTGCGGCCGGATTCTAGATCCCAAGAGCGTTACCATCTGTATACGAAATATTTTGGTCGACCATCAGCTCGGGTGGCGGAGCGAAGCGAGTATTCCGTCTAGAACATTGTCACGACCTTCCAATGTGCCTGTCTGCATTCATTAACTCGCATCTGATACAACCCTTCTACCCTTCTGAATTGGAACTACAAGATAAAGATGGAAACCTTGCGCGTCTACTGGTCGGGGATCCCCGAATTACTCTACTGCCGCTGACAGCGGGTGGGATGTCTTGATGTCTTCAGCTTCTGCTCATGCATATTGGTTGCAGATAATTGCTGCACGGGGGCCATCTTCAATACGTACATACATGCGACATGCATCGATTTCATTTAATATTGGCCTTCGGCACTGATACCGCATTGATAAGAGACAATTCTGATCTTCTGAAGCAGAAATACAAGGTAAATAAATATCACTGAACTACTCGTGGCCGAAATAAGTAATCACCAAAATATGTAATCAATGTCACGTAGTATCCAAGTTCCAACGCGTTCTATCTTGGGGTCACTGCAACTCTGAAGCTTGTAGCAATTAATGAGTTTATATTTAGTAGTACCCCTTCAATGTTCACGCAAATTTTCTGGCATCCCCGACGTTTTTTGAATGCTTGCGCTTACTTTGAAAGCGAAGGTGGACTAAATTAATTAACTTGGTATATTACATAATGTATTTACTTTTTTCGGCTACGAGTATTTACTGGTCGGCGATCGCCGAGATAGTACAGCTTCGTTTCTTTTGTATCGAGTCGTCGCAAATTGTTACACGCGAACACTATGTACATGCGACATGTAAGCGCTTTCATTACCGCTCTGGCATGAGTATGGCCAATCTATTGGCTCTAACGCCAAGAAGTTCTGCTCAGAGAAATTCTGAGCACCAGGCGCTTACACCGGCTCACTGGTGAAATTGTGCAGGGTTGTTTATTGGCCACACTCAGGCTGTCGGTAGATCGCACAGCTGTGGTGTATGTCGTACACCGTGGTGTATTTCGCCACCCCCAATACACCTCAAGGCAAAGTTCGCGTGCTTTATAAAAACCCAGCTCCTGCAGAATTGTCCTCCATTCTTCCATCATGACTGAGTCGTATAAAAAACATGTATATCCGTATATGTGGCCATTTTCCCCCTCTGAACCTGTGGATCCCATTCTTCTGGCGACGATTCAGGCTGCCAACGATTCGTCTCATCCTGCAATTGCTCCTACGCCTGGCCCGGTCAATGCCAAGCTTCAGATAATGGTTCTCCCCCTAGCAGTGGACGTCTCGTTTATTTTCGAAGAAGTCTGTATTTCCTTTTCATCGTATCTCGATTGAACGAATTTTCGCTGAATAATGCCTCGATAGGCTGTTGTTGCAGACCCCCCTGCTCGAAACATCTGCGAGCTTCATAAAGCTTCAAAGAAGGCAAGCTCTTTCTCTGTCTCCCGAAAGGGGGGCGAGGAGACCATCGTCAAAAAGCCGGCATTCAAAACCACCCTGGTGGGTTCAAGCGAGGACATCCGTAATTTCTGGGCACTAAACTCTTTTCTCTTCGACATTGCAACTGAGTTTCTGGCGAGCTCTTTCTGTACTGGGGAGTTTGGACTTCCCTTTGACCTCGATGCTGTCCGTATCATGGCGCGCCTGGCAAATGACGTCCGTGAATTCAAGACAATGTACACAAAGTTTTCTAGCTCGCCACTCGCGGCGTATATGGCGGGGCAGCTGGATCCTTATCACCCGGAGCCAGAGAACCCCTGGGATTGGACTAGTCATGGGGTCAAGGTCAGCCCCAGGGCATCCTATTTCGCTCGTCAAGTCTCTAACTACGTGAGTTCACACTGGCGCTCGATATTTGAATATTCTAACTCCTACTTATAAGCTCAAGCAACGGTCAAAGGACATCACGGCGACTAGCCGAAATGTCGCCGCAGATGTTATTCTCGAGTTTCAAACGTGTGGCATTCAGCCTTTCGGTATTTCAGATCCACGATATGCTTTACCTGGAGACAAAGCCGCATTCGCCAATCGGGTTTTGAGCGTACTCCTGCCAAATTCCTCTGACAAAAGCGAGGAGAACAGCGTTGCTCACCGTCGATCTCTTCTGTATCAGTCTACGACCACTCTGAAGGTCACCCAGGCAATGGCAGTTGCGATCGAGCAGACTCCATTGGCCAACGGCTTGCGTCGGGCTCAGAACACTGTCAAGTTCCCTGCCGAAGCCTTGGCGTTCGCGGCGACCATTGTGAGTCAATTACATGTCCAAAATGCTTACACTAACGTGTCTATAGATAGAAACGCAACTCAAGCTCATGCGTGATCTGCCTCTGACCAACAACGAAGATGTTACCAACCTCGACGATCGCGGTGTCATCCCCGCAACGGAGGTGACGTCATGGAGCTCACACGTTAAAGAGATACTGCTGCTACTTACGCCCAACGTCTCCCGTTCGCCGCGCTCTCTTCTTCAGCAAGATGCAGATGCAATTACAGCTATTTGCGACAACTTGGAACAGAGGTTGATCCTTGCTGGGGCTGCTTTGCCAGACGGGGAATATGACCGTATCTTGGCACGCCTGATGGCAATGACATGAGCCTGTGAGTTATAGCAAGTTCAAGTTGGTAGTGTACTTATCTTTGATATAGGTGGTTTCTACTGGCATTTTGTCTGCAGCTCGCTATCTGTGGTGGGAGAGGTCTGAAAGCTGATTTTTGTGTACAAACTGCAATGTGTATCGTCGAATTACTATTTTCTGGTCCAGGGTTTCTAAGTCTCAATGTGAGAACAGACGCGCAAGTGCACCCCAAGAGCTAGAAGCGTAGGGCTAAAGTATGCGGTGTATTGAGCGTCTTTACATATGAGCGATATTCTGACTGTTCTATATCCTAACAACGTACTATACCTAGAGAGTGAATGCGAAACTGGGATTTTTTAGCACCCCTACTCCACAGACCGTGCACATGCTCGAGCTCGATATCCAAAGAGGCATCGGATCTCAAGACATGCTTCGATAGGTTCTTCGCACCACTGCGGAAGAATTTCGCCAGGCGAAGGATTCTGCACTCAAGCATCACACACTCAGTGTCGATGCTTGAAAGATCAGGAGCGATATAACGCCATGGATGCGACCAAAACCTCATACATCTTATTGTCTCTTCAAGTTCCTACTTGCGCGACGGCTCAGGCGGCTCCTGATCCAAAGGTACAGCGAATGACTTGCAAGCTTACTAGTAGCGATGCCAACATCAGACAGGACCGCGCCCGTGATTCGCGATGTCAAGGCCTGTCATTGAATGGCGAGAGAACGGCGAGAGATTGGTTCACACTGGACCACTGAGAGAGGGCTCACATTGCATTCTCGCTAATTCTTCGAAGTCTTTGGGATGTACGTTTTGCGGATGCGCTGCTACCATTATCACGACATTTAGGCGCTTACCTGTACAACCAATGACATTGCTCGCGCAGGAATTCACCGGTAGGCAACATCATTCTTCACTTTTGGTTACTGATTTACTCTGACTTGCCAGTCAATTTCTGTGTATTCAGTTTTAGGAATGGCTTGCTAGGACACCTGAACGTGCATACTAGTAGTCAGCGAGTCTACCTGGACGGCGATGACCGAATAGCTGTGGTCGAGACGCAAGCTTAACGCGGTATAAGGCTAAAACGCGTCCTTCGTAAGCCTGAAACGATGAGATGAAAACGAGATGAACGACTATCGTGATCGGAAACAGGATTTAGGACAGACTAAACAGAGAAATTTACTGCATCATCATTTTGTGAGAATGCTTTTTCCCTCGAGCGTAAAAATATCCGGGATTGACGACGCATAGGGCATGCTCTCTTCCTCGATGAACTTTTATAGTTCTAGGTCCTCTACGGAGTCGTACCTCGTACGGTGTTCAAATGCAAGCGTTTCCGCGTTTTCCTGGTGCGCTTCTCTTCGACGGAACGTGCTTGACCATATTACTGAGCGTCGCCATACTGGATCCTTAGCTCCGACGCACACACCCACCGCAGCGCTTCTAGACCAACAAGCAACTGTGGTCCGCAGGACTAGATGGCCACCCGGTATTCCGCGATTCGCTGCTACCCTCGCAGCAGTTGCCTTCGCAGGAGCAGCGCCGCTGTGGCCCGCTCGTGATGCAGATTTGAGGCGCGGGAATAGCTGAGCGGCTATTCGGTTTCGCTTGAGGGCGTACGCAAACGCGCACAGCGTTATACGCAGCAATTTTCAAGTTCGACATAGCAAGCGCACATGACGCCTCCGCTTATCCAGAAGAGAACTGATTTTGCTTGTTACTGATAGGCTGCGCGTGTCACTACAACGCGCAGCCGGTTCAGTGGAATTTTAATTACTTGAATCTGTGCTGGGTGTGATAATTGTGTACCCAGCATCAGTGTAATACGGAAGTCATTAGCGCCGATGTGACAGTGCGCGGCTAAAGCCTTGACAGTCGTTCAAAATGGGGATGAGACATCACATTTGAAGTGTCTCAGCAGCAGTTAAGGCCCATCATGAGGTTGCCGCAGTTAGTACTGCGACCACCATGGAAATTTTGTAAAATAATACCAAATCATTTTATAAAGCTCGAGTCAATGACAGTGGCACTCTGACTGAGTTACCGTTCTGCACTATATATTAAAAGGGGCGCTCAAGTTCAACTGGAAGTTGCCGGAGGCGTAGCAAATGCTGCGAGTGAGCTCTTTTTGTGTCTTTTGGATGGTATCCAAACGTCGCAAGCGTCCGCGCGCGTCCGCCCTCTTAGTAGTCCCTGGCTCTCCACGTCGGCTCCCACAGTGTACACTGACATTTCAAGGACGACGGTGTATATGAGGACGACAATGTACACGACACCCCACCGATCCACGATTTCACGGTGCCCTCGCTAGGGTCCAGATCCGTGGCTCCCCGATCTTCATGTGGAAGCAGCAGCGAGGCTCTCGCACTACTGAAGAAGCCTCTTGGATCTCTGCAGGCGATCACTGGCGCTCATGATATATCGCTACGGGTTTATGGGCCCGAGGAACCTCTGCGCGTCTCGCCAGCGCGAATTCTATGCTGTCGCATACGTGCAAGGTCATCGCCTCCTCGACAAGGCTTGCGAGTCATCTGTACACACGCCGTCGCCCACTGGCCCGGAACCATTCCTCGTTCCTCGTTGTACTAGCTCCCTTCACCGCCCAAATCCGCGGTCGCGGGATCTCGCGGGATCCTTCATAAGCTTAGTTGATCGTTGGCGCCTTACTTATTACGGTCAAATTCACAATAAATGGTGAGTGGTAGTCCGAGTCTATCGTAAATAGGTACGATGAATCGGTTGTAGGTAAATCTTTTTTTTGGGGGAGAGTGTTCCACACCGTGTGTTTATATCTTTCCAGATCATTTCCATTATTTTGCAGTAGATAAAATTATGATCGTTTCGTAAGTGGCAAAAGATAGGCTGTCTCATTTGAGTGTTGTAGTAAGTAGTTCAAAGCTCATAATTTAATACCTCTGATACTTAACTTACCAGCTAAGTGCGCTGTAACAAATCCCTTCTGGCATCCCATGTCTGAATGGGTGTTTACGTCGGTACCGGGTGTGCCGTGCACACGTAGCTTGGCTCTGAGTCGCAGCTTACCGGTACGATTGCCTGCGGCGAAGTTCTGACATAGTTCGTACTGACAAGTGCCTGATTTTGACTTTGATAAATTAATCATGCACTTACTTGGCGCCACTGCGGCAGCAACTGCGGGCGAATAAGAAAACAATATTTAAGTAAACTAACTCACATATTAGGTGAATGATCCACCCGACCGCGACTTGAACTTTGCTCACTTTTGCCATGACTGTTCCAAAGACAAACCAAACCGCACCCATTTGTCAAGAAACAGAACTTGTATCTATTAACTCGTCCCCAGAGAAGGGAGTAGGCCTTCCAGTTCCCCGCGTCATAAAACGTAGAGATGACCATTACATGCGACCTCGTCCCCCTCATTCTCCAAACTTGTCTGCCCGGACAAAGCAAAAAATATTCCCCAATTTGGGAAGCTGGAAAGCACGATTCAATCGTGACTACGAGAAGGTGAAAGGTACAGCCTCAATATTATCCATGTTTCAATACTGCTGGATGTATTGAAATCCTCGCTTTTTGTGCTTGATAGTGTCAGAGCTTGAAGTGCAGCGTTTTCAGCCTCTCGACCCCGTTCGCGGAAGGTTTTCTCCGCCTGGTACGTCAGTCTATCAACTTCACATTGTTCCGATTGAATGAGATGATGCTGATTTATGATTGATTTGTGACTGCACTTGATGGAGCAGTCAATATCATCAACATGCAAAGAGCCCCGATCTTTGATCCTTCAGATGACCGCACAACAACTTTTTCTCAATTGATGAGCCTGGATATGTTACCCGCGCGAGGACTTCCTGAAATTAATTTCTGGCAATTGTTCTCGAAGTGCAGGATCTGCTCCAATTTTATGACCACAAGAACCGTTCCGTATCATTCATGCGCAACTCCTAGTAAGTCAAGTCTTTGCTTTCCATTCATGTTCATACTTAATAATATAATATCTGTTTCATTAGACACACAGCCTGAGAACCGTGACCGTGATTCCCTTCTATGTGCTGCAAAAGACCAATACTTTCTTAAGTTCCTCGACGTTCACGGTATTGCCGGCAATGGAGGTATTCCTGAGAGTGTATTCAGGACCATTTTCTATGCGTGTATCCAGTGCGGGCATTACATGACAGCAAGGTTAATGTGGGATCATCACGAGGATGTCGACTTCGATGACTACAGATGCATTAATTTAGCTGGAAGTTCAAGCTCGGAGTCTAGAGTCACTCGCAAGGCCCTTGATTTTCCTCTTTTAGGTTCATTATAATCATATTGAGAAATAATGATCACGCCGCAATTTATGAGCATTAAA
Organism: Hypholoma fasciculare; assembly: GCA_016801325.1. Classification (NCBI taxonomy): domain Eukaryota; kingdom Fungi; phylum Basidiomycota; class Agaricomycetes; order Agaricales; family Strophariaceae; genus Hypholoma; species Hypholoma fasciculare. Next base: position 43,562 of record JAEKIV010000332.1, read on the forward strand.
TACAGGAGAGGCACTCAGCTACCATAGACACATTGAAACACAAATAGAATGGGATACTCAGATGATTTAGGAAGTGTGCATCAATGTGCTTAACGCGCCTGGGAGCGTCACGGACCCGGTCGGACGAGCGGTTAAAACCTGGGCCTGAGATCTTGAGATCTGTGTCGCAATTTCAATGAGTTTTGACTCGATGTGCTGATTACCATACATATCTGGCACCTTCGTATTGATACGGGCGGGTCTATCTACTTAAACACATCTCAAGTCCGACCGTTCCACGTGGTTACCCTGCTTAATTAAGCCTGCACATTTGTCAGCAACTCAAATCTTCTGATCTCACCTCATCAACCGTGGTGGCCACCGGCAATCGAGTATTTCATCTCGAAGACATCACAAGCAGTAGAAGCGGACTAGCCCTCTACGGCGGGCGCCAGTGATCGCGGTGAGACCACAAGGTGAGCACACTGCGCTCGAGGTGTACGGGTGCGGGGTAGCTGCGTGGCGTGGAGCGTTGATAAGGATTCAAAGAGATGGCGCCGACGACAATCTGGCGTCACCTCCTCCTCTCCTCTCTTCTCTCCTGCACTTGAATGCGCCTCACCTCGGACAGCGCCTTGTAACTTGCCCCACACGTGTTCTTGCAGCCTACGCGCGACGTCGAGCGCTGTGCACACAGGTCGAGCCGGATTGACGGAGCGAACGCGTGTGTCCTGGCTGAGAGCCGCGAACGCTGGCGAATGTTTCCGTGATGAAATGTCAGCTGTGATCCAGAACGGGTAAGTACCTCGCGCACAATGTCATAGACAACGTGCTCACTTTTTGCATAACGCCCACCCTCTCTGCGCCAATGGCCTGTGCGCATATCTTAGCTTTAACCTCAACACATTATGGTACGCTCTCTCCCCCGCATCCGACGCACGCTGACAGGACATTCGCTATCTTCTCATCAGTGTAGCACATATCACTCCGGCTCGATCCTGTGCAATGCACCACAGCCCCTTCGTGCATGTGCAACGTCCTCGGCGAGTCGGTGGCAGGTGCTCAGGTACTTTGCAGGTACTTCCCGTGCACTGGAGAATGTCAATGAGTATGCGCTGGGAGCCGATGGACGAGGAAAAGCGCGAATGGGGTGTTACAGGCCGGGCAGCGCATGGATTGAGACCACGGGGACGGCGCCAACGACGGCGAGGTCGTGAGTGGGTGTGGCGCAACACTGTGGTCCGAGTCACGGCTTGCGGCTACTTCGGTCAAAGCTTCTGAGTCGATATAGAAGCCGTCATGTTCCAAGTATATCGTGAATGATTGAATGGTGAAGTGCCAGCGGCTTTCTATTCGCCGCAGTCCGTTTTTCTCTGGGTGCCTAGCTAGTACTAATTAGAGGATCCAGAGTAAATGACAGTACCGATATTAAATACTGCGGTCGGAATACAGAAACAGAATAAAGGCTTGACTTCAAGGGGCCCTTTCATGCTTAAATTTCTGCTCCCAGGCCTGTACTTATGCCCAAAAGCAAGAATAACCCCACGACCAGCCTCAAAAATTGTTCGTCAAGCCGAGCTCGAACTCGCACCTCATTTAAACCGAAAGTCACCTCAAGGAAGCTGTAACTTAAAGCGGTCACGTACAATTACTGCATTCATCTAAATCTTTATCTATTATAGTTATTCTCCGAGTCAGGCTACAGTGGACCCTCTTGTCCACTATGGGCGCCATTTTAGCAGGACAGTTCATGCTCTCTGCAACATGCATGCATTGATCAATCATGGTATTGTTCGCATGGGGGAGAAATCTGATGAGCCAGAAGAAGCCTTCACTGCTTAGTGCGTTATTTTTTATTATCTACTGCATAACAAAGTTACCAAAGCTTTGCAGTGAGCGCCGAGAACACACATCATTCTTTACTCTGCTGAAAGATGTCCCTGGCATCAAAGAACAAATTATGTCAAATTCAAAGAAAAAAGTGCATGGTATTGCAACACTGGTATGTTCCTTGCCAGTGGGCACCATAGCTCACTTCATTTTGCAAAATGACAATATCCATTATAGTTGCAGAAAGGGGCATCAAGTGCCAGGTCTGATGATACTCAAAGCCTTCGGTCTGTTATACTTGACTGGCTTTCACCTGCTGGCCAGCCCCTACTTCCTTCAACTTCCCGAAAGGTCAAAGCTAATCATGGCTTCAATCATGAAGTAACTGGATCACTGCTTTGTCCTGCTGGCCTTGATTGGGAGAATGCAGAGTTAGTGTCATTCAATCTTAACACTCTAGCTAAACATCCAATTTATTTTGGTATTTTTCTAGTATCAAGCAGAAACTTCGCACAGGTGAACTTTCTGCATCTTCTGATAAGTGGCCAATATTTCTATATGCTTCATATAAATATGATGAGGCCAACCCCTGGAAAGGTTTTCTGAAAAGTGCAATATTGGTCAAGGTCTACCAATATATTATACTTCTCATTGATATGATGGCTGAATGGATAGTATACAGACCTTCAAGCATTTATTCACACCTCCAAGTTCAATTGAAGCAGAAAATGTTTTCAGTTATAATATGACCAGTGTAACATGTGCCTCAATTGCATATGCTGCAACTCAAGTAAGATTCAATTTGATTTTAATACATATTTTAATTCTATTCTATTCTAACTGTCTAAAGGCAAGATTTGCATTGTCATCATCTAGTGTTTTTAGCCGCAGAAATACTACTACAGACTCTGAGCATTTCTACAATAGCCTTGTTACTATGCTCCTGGATCCAGAGGAGTCACATGAGGTGAATAGTCTCCTTAACTGGTGGAAGTGGTTAGTAATTTTTATAGGCATATATAAACATCTAACCCTTAACATTGCATCAGTCTAATATTTCCCAATTCAAATATCTCAGAAAACAGTGCTTTAGCCAGGATCAAAGCTAAAAGAGCAGAGATCAAGAAATCTGCTTTACAAGAAGCTGGGATTGCAATTGATACCTAACATTATAATCAATATGTTGCTACATATGGCTTGTCAAATCTTAGCATAGTGGTGACACTACTCAAATCAAAATTTATGATAAACGCTATATTGTTTGTGGCCTTTAAATTTCTAATAGCCTTCTGAAATGGATATAGCCAGAAATATAGCTATTGTATGTATGGCTGGTGTCACAAGTATTTCCAGTTGTATATACATTTTATCAATCACTACCTCGTTATACTGAATGATATATATGACTGACATAATAGACATGCACAATTATGAGCATAATTTCTCAATTTTGATCAGTGTACTCTGAATTAATGACATTGCTGATCTCATAAATGCACACAATCATATATATATTATCAATTTTAACTAGTCAATTCAGACTTGTTTGCATGGCTGATCTAACAAATACATGCAATTATGCATTATTAGCTATTTGATGTCAATATTGCTGTGATTCACATGAATATAACAGGGCTATTATTGATCATATTCTGAAAGGCAGCTGTAGCTTTGCAATATGTACTATTTTTATATTTTTTATCAATTCTGACCAATTAATGCTGAATTGTATAGATGAGCTTCTTAAAATATACTGGTATCACATGTAAAAACTGGTACTTATGGCATATTGCAGAAGCATTTTAAACTGGATCTAGTAATTTATTTATTGCATGTTATGATTTTTTACATCAATGTTTGGGAATTGAAAAGATTTTCATGTATTCTCCATCTAGTCAAAATAGCAAGAAGGGCGGGTGTGATAGAATTTAATTTCTTTGTGCTAATATGAAAGGATTGATAGTATTAATATCACTTTGATTTAAGGTCACCTTGAAGATTTTTTGGTTAAATTGTGAAAATGGCCACTTCCACTATGTTGGAAAATGGATTAAATTTCTGGAAAAATACTTGCTATCATTGTTGGAATTTTAGGCATTTTCAAGTTTTAAAAGCCTATTTATCTTATTTTCTGACCATCAAAGGTTCTCAGATG